>PVHY01002161.1:0-134007 GCA_004024945.1 Uropsilus gracilis | reverse complement strand
GCCAATCATCTGTTTGGGGGCATTTGGTTTGTTTCCAATTCTTTGCAACTGTAAACAGGGCTGCAATGAACATGCGTGTACATGTGTCCTTTTGAATTAATGTCTTCATGTTCTCTGGGTAGATTCCTAGTAGTGGGATTGCTGGGTTGAATGGTAAGTCCACTTTCAATTGTTTGAGGGTCCTCCACACAGTCTTCCATAGTGGCTGGACCAGTTTGCACTCCCACCAGCAGTGTAAGAGAGTTCCTTTTTCTCCACATCTGTGCCAACATTTGTTGTCTGTTTTATTTATGTGGGCCATTCTTACTGGTGTAAGATGGTATCTCAGTGTGGTTTTAATTTGCATTTCCCTAATTATTAGTGAGGCGGAGCATTTTTTCATATGTCTATTAGCCATCTGTATCTCCTCTTTGGTGAAGTGTCTTTTTAGTTCTTCTCCCCATTTTTTGAGTGGGTTTTTTGCTTTGTTTTTGTTGAGCTGTAGGAGCTCTTTGTGGATCTTTGTTATCAGACCCTTGTCACTTGTCTGCAGGGCAAAAATTTTCTCCCAGTTGGCTGGGTTTCTTTTTGTTTTGTTTATTGTCTCTTTTGCTGAACAGAAACTTTTTAGTTTTATATAGTCCCAGCTGTTTATGCTTTCCTTCATTTTTTTGCCGGCCATAGTTGTTTCCCCAAATGGATTTCTGAGGTGAAATTCATGAAGGGTTTTGCCCAGGTTTTCTTCTATGTATTTTATGGTTGCAGGTCTCACTTCAAGCAAGAGCCAGTCCAATTAATTAATAATTAAGACTTAATCCTAAATAGAATGTAAATGTGGGCCTCATGTATAAAGTAGGACAGTAAAGTGTTAGCTTTCCATGTATTTCACTATGCATCCCTAATTGAAAGAAGTTCCATTAGTCACAAAAAAGAAAACATTTCCACATATCCTTGGAATCGCATTGTTGGAAGGTCAGATTCTTCTGTATAATTCTTACATTCCATCATCTCATCATTATTACTTCATTTTGTTATTTCTTCAGGAACCACATCCTAATTTCCTAGGATTTCAGCAAATCTTACATTGTCTAGGAAAGATAGTAGCCCATTGCATTTTGTGATAATGATCAGTGTTAGAGATTCTAGATGAACCACTAGAATAGTGCCTAGTAGAGCTTGGGCATACTCTTTTTAAAAGGCAAAGAAGTACAGGCTCTTTTTAAGTAAGTCAAGATTTATAATCATTGCTCATACTCAGAGGACAAAAAAGTAGAAGTAGAAAAATTTCTTTCTCAGTCCAGTGGAGTCACACCTAAAAAATAACTTCCAACATCAGAAATTAGGCTAGCAATTATGTTCGTCTGTTCCTCCAGCTCTTCAAAGAATGAGTTTTGAACTGCAACCCCGTAGCTAGACTAAGGCTACTACTGAGGACCCACGAGCTGTTCAACTCCCTTCAAAATGTTGGTCCTTCCTCTGAAGATCACAGAAAAACTGACATACTTCTCAGTTTTTCTTGCAGTCAAGTTTGCCCATAGAACCCACTGATTGTGGTCAGTAAGACATTAAAATAAATCTTTGTAAAGGAGACATTTACCTCAGGTACCTTTAGACTCCCTTACTGGGTCTGAACATTAAACTTACAATAGCAGATTAATAGAGAAAATCACCCATTTCTTTTTTAAATATTGATTGTATATCTATCTATCTATCTATCTATCTATCTATCTATCTATCTATCTATCTATCTATCTATCTATCTATCTATCTATCTATCTATCTATCTATCTATCTCTCCATCTTATGTCATTGTCTACCCCAGGTTTTCCCACCACCTTAACACCATGAACCATCTTAATCTCTTGTGCCCATCTCTCCCCCAATTTTCCCTCCTCCCCTTCTCATGCTCTATGCTTCATATGTTAATGGTTTTAATTGTTCTTATCCATTTGTTTGTTTTCCCTATGTTCCTCATATGAGAGAGGCTATCCAGCATTTCTCTTTTACTTTCTGGCTTATTTCTGCTAACATGACTCCCTCTAGCTCCATCCATGTTGCTGAGAATGACTTGTTTGTTTTTTGATTGATGAATAATGTTCCATCATGTACATATACCACAGCTTTCTGTAATATGCATCTATTTGGGGGCATTTGGGTTGTTTCCATATTCTGGCTATTATAAATAGTGCTGCAATAAACATCTGGCACCCATTTATTTATGTTCTCCCTGACAAAGGAACCCTCATAAGAGAATGAAAACCCAAAGAAACAGTCAGATCTGAATATTTTATGCTAGTTTTGGTAAAATGTGGATAGTTGTAGAGAAATAGGATAGATTAAGGAGAATGAGATGTGGTAGTAAACTGGGGGAAACATATCAAGATCTGCTTGCTTAGATTCTTCCTAGCATTCCTTTGTCTTAGGTGATGGAGATAAGAACACACCTTTTCTCTGGGCGAATCTTCACCTGAGGATTTTATGAACAGCTGGAGCATGAAGGAAGGTCAAGCATGTTAAAGTTATTTTTCTGTTCTTCTGCTTTCTCAGACCCCTTCAATGTAAAACAGCTATTGATCAGGGCATCACAGTTGGGGGTAATGTGTTCTAAACCCATCACTGAATTTCAGTTGGAAAGTCCTGAACAAGGGAAGGGGCCAGAAGGACAAGCCCTGACCCTGAACTTTAATTGTCCTCTGCCATTGAGTCTGGTTGTGAGAACATCCTGGGCCTGGAGCTGTAGCAGCCACTTTGTGCAGATGGGGAAAAACCAGGGAACAGATGTTAACCCTCTGAGGAGGCTGGAATGGAAGGGAGGAAAGCATGTGACTCCTTGAAGATACCAAACCAGATGGGGCCCACTAACTAAACAAAAAATACCATGTTGTCCTAAGTCCTGTTTTTTAGATTTTTTTTGTTTCTTAATATCAAAAATATTATTAATTTGGAATCTGGATAATGAGAATGGAGCAACTCTGACTACTGGCAAGTACATTTTATACACAAAAGCATTTTAAGATTTCCTTTCACAAGGAACAAATATCAGAAGGCAGTTGCTCTTTGGTCTCTATCATTTTTAAAAATGAAACCTGTGAATAAAGTGATGAAGGACAATATCTTATATGATTACAGGTGAAGACAGAGCTAGCTGAGAACAGAGATGTTACAGATCTACAGAAAGCATGTCAAAGGGCTAAGGGAACTGAAACAGCAGGGGCAGAATTACTTGAACTCTGATGTGAAGGAAAAATATGAGAAGTTAGTCTAGGATGCTCATAAACACAAGATAGCAATAAAAAAGGAAATATGTATTAATATTCCTAAAGAAGTAAAACTCAACAATAGCAGAAAAGGGTAAAAGAAACAAGCACCTGGACAATCTGTTTTAAAGCTCAAAGATGAAAGAAAGGAAGGAAAGAAAGGAAGGATTAAAAGTCCTATATGTCCTCAGTTAGAGAAGGAGAGTTAACAAAGCAGAATGTAAGGAAATAGAATTGGGAGATTAATTTCACTTGTAGAAGAGTCTCAGTGAAAATATTACAGAAACTTTTTGTGTCTCGCTACTCATCACTTCTAAGTCAAATCTTGAGAAACAAAAGCAGGTGAAAGAAAGTCAGATTCAGTTAGATGCCAATAAACCCAAAGCCACGAGGGTCTATCTTTAAAAAGGCCATCTCCCAGAGCTGGAAAGAGGTGGATGTTAACATGAGGGGTGGCTATAAAGGGAGGGGAGAGTCTAAAGAGTTGACCAGCATCAGCAGAATTTCAGAGAAATAAGCAGTGTTTCCCAATACCTTCATTCCCATCCATTCTTTCCAAGTTTCATGCTAACCAGATCTGTTTGTGATGGTGGACATGCTTTTTACAATGATAATGAGGCTGTGGCTTAACCCTTGTCTTCTACCTCCATCTTTGTTTCAGCCTGTTTTTCCTGCTTTTCTGGTTTTGTCTACAGGAAAAGATAAACAGGAGCAGAGCAAGGCTGAACAGGGCAAGAAAAGAGAAATTAACCATTATTAGTCTAGTGATTAAACTACTATTCCATCAAACCTGATGTTGCAAAATAAAAAAGAACGTTCTTTTCTGTTGTTCTAGAAAAGTCAGGTAGGTAGGGAGGGATGCCAACCTTTCCAAGTTTCATTGTATGCTGAAGAGAGGACTGGGGTGCAAGGAAGGAGGGGATAGTGGTTAGAGATAAGCTAGTCCCCGATGTTTACCTTCATGGGGTGGGGGGTACCACACATGGTCCAGGGAACAAGAGGTATTTGAAACCTTTGGCAGTTATTGGGATTACCCCCTCCCTTACCCCCACTCCCACTCCATGACAGGTCACTTCCCATCCCCCTGGGAGACTGTGTGAGGGAGCTTTCTGGTTCAGACAGTGCTGCCACTTCACTCAACGTCCAATAGCCTCTACAGACCTGAGGGCTTGTTTCAGTCTTTTGTAGACACCTCCACTCCCTTGCAGGCACTGCTATTCTCAAGGTAGTAGACAATTACTGTATCTGAGTATTTATATAATCTGACTATAACCTAACTATAATCTGAGGTGCTGGGAGGCCACAGTTGTAAAGCAAAAGGAAGTAGAGATATTGATGCTAACCAAAGAGAGGGACTCTGAAAAGATATTGTAGTAAAGGGGATATTTGAACTGGTCTTCAAAGATGAATTGAGTTTTACTAGGTTGTGAAGGAAGTGGAAGGGTATATTGTTTTCCTAAGAGAGCAACATTAGGAGAGGCATAAGTTTGGGAAAGTGCTGGACTTACCCAGAAACAATAAATGATCAGATGGATTGGAGAATTGGTGCCTGCAGCCCACTGTAAACCTGAAAACCTAACCCAAGGTCACTGAACAAGTGGTCTGAACCACCAGAGAACAAGCACGTGTGGGGCTGATGTTTAATAGAGTTTAAATATCTATGACAATGAAACACTTTATGGTCCCAGCAATGGTGTCATATTCATTGGCTAATAATAGTGCCAAAAGCTTAATAGAGATGTTAATAGCATGCTTTCCAAATGCTAAGTAAATATGAAGTAATATATGCTAACATTAATTTGGTGCTACCTATTAACCTAGGCTGAGAAAGCTGCGGGGAGGAGAGGACCAAGAAGCAGTGTTCTAGAATGTGGTTATCATTCATTCATTCATTCATTCACTCATTCATTCATTCTTCAATAAACTCTTCTCAAGTAATTACTCTGTGCTAAAGACTAGAGATGAGAATATAGGTACAGCTGGCTCTCCATAGCCACAGGTTTCTCATGCCTGGAATCAACCAATCAATGGAAAAATATGCCTGATGTAGCTGAGTCTACGATGATGGTTGCGCCTGGGCTGATCATGTACACACTTTCTCTCCTTGACATTATTTCATTAGCAACCCAACATAACAACCTTAAATAATTGTTAGCCTTCACATTGTGTTAGATGTGATGATGTAAAGCATAGGGGAGGATTGTGTTACAGGCAAAAACAATGCCATTTTATGTAGGGACTTGAACAACCAGGCATTTCCATCTCTGCGGTGGTGGTTAAGACCAGTCCATCCTCAGATACCCAGCTAGGGGATGACTGCATATGTAAAGCTTGATTTTTGCATTCAAGAACTTCCAGTCAAGCAGGTAGATAGATAGGTATCTTACGGTTCCACAGATGCTCTAAAAACATGACTTCTGGAGTCGAGGAGGTGTTGTGATAGATGACTAAGCAGGATGGTTTTCAAGGGACTTAGCACTAGAGCTAACTCTTGAAAAATGGGTTAGGATGAAAGGTATTCACGCAAAGAAGCTGAGAAGGGGCTGCACAGTGCAAGTTTTGCTCCAGCAAAACATGAAGTAGACGGGTTTTTACATTATGGAGCATTCACAGCCGGTCAAGCTGTATAATTATCTGGCTGCTGGCCAAACATATCTGTGTGTGCACGCTTTTCAGTCTGCCATTGAGTTTAGTCAGCCAGCAAGCATCTATTATGTGTGGCCATTATGCACAGAGGCTGTGCGAGGCCTGCAGGAAGAAAGAGAAGAGGAAAGCAGGCAGAAACTCAAATATTGTGGAAAAGCAAGTGTTTGGTGCACGCACCAGTTACAGTTGTGGTTTCATCTGACTCACCATGAGCACGGACAATGCGGTTATTGTTGTGCTAGTGACTGTCCTCTCAGCCTGTGGGGCTGCCCGTCCTTTGTACCCTTGCTGTGGGTCCCAGGGCATGTTTTCATAAAGCTTCTGCAATGGAATTGCATGCTTGTCTTCCAGCAAAGAAGCAAGACTCTAGAATAGCAGGCTAGGATCCTGCAGGCCTGGGGAATTCATGTCTGCAAAACATGGATCTTTCTCCAAGGCACTTAAAGGGGGGAAGAACTCTTGGGGATACGAGCCCTCCTTCTGAACGTGGAGTGCAGACTCATCTGAGGTTGGCTGCCTTTTGAGAAAGTTCTACTTCTAAATCCTCACCCTTGCTCACAGCTCTCAGTCCACCCAGCTCCCATCTGTGTTTAGGCAAGCAGAATCTCCACTTCCTGCCCAGCCTCTTTGTTCCAGAAAAGATTCTTTTACTGAAGAATTCCTAGAAAAGTGATTTCTTCTTTCTGGCAAGCACAAGACATTATCTTGCTTCTATCATCATCATTAACCAAAAAGTAGATCCAGGGAAAAGGCTGCCTCTTTCTGTCTCTCTTCATTGCTTTTATCTGTTAAAATAGCACCAGAGAAGTGGCCTGGATGGAAGTTCTCTTGTGTCACAGGGCTGCAATCTCAGAAACATTCAGGACTCCCACGCTGAATGAGAATTTAGCAACCTGGATGGGGAGCTTACGGATTGTGGTGGACTTGAACCATTATAAGAAGCAGTCATGAGTAGAGAAGCTAGTTTTAATCAATATCTCTTAGAGTGGCTAGCAGGAAGATATTTTCCTCAAATAAAATGCAGACAAATTGAACTTAATTCTGTAACATGCAACCCTTGCTGATGTTTACACTCCCCTCCCCCATAGGGAATAGGTTCATGGAATATCCTATGGCAGGATATTCCTTTTAAAAGTAGATAGATGATCAATAGAGTGATGGATAGATAGATAGCCAGATAGATGATAGATAGATAGATAGATAGATAGATAGATAGATAGATAGATAGATAGATAGATAGATAGATAGATGATAGAGAGATAGAGAGATAGGTAGGTAGATAGATAGATAAATGATGGATGGATAGAAGACAGATGGAGAGATAATGTTTTGCAATAATTTTATTACAAAACTTTTTTTATTTAAAAGGAAATAATGTTACTGCACCTGTGAAGAGTTAGACTCAGTCCTAGCTGCTAGGTTTCAAGAGGGACTCTTCTAAACCAGGATGGTTTCCAACCCTTTTGCACATATCCCAGTTTCTCAGTGTCTGTGAGTACTGACTAAACCAAGCATGCATAGCTAGATTCAGAAGGCAGAAAAAGAAGCTGGCTGCCTCCTCTGTCAGATAGCTTTCCCCAGATTACAGTTGGCTGGTTGGGGGACTTGCTCCATTTCCTTGCTCCTCCCTAACCTTCTGAAGCAGGACAGTAAACCTTCAGGGGAAGATTCTTCTCTCTCTTAAGGTGTCTTTCTTTTCTGTAGGAAACACTATTTCCCATCTAACAAAAAGGGGAAAACTAGGAAGGGGAAGGAGAAAGACAAGATGAGAAGGACAATCTGTGCTACTCAAGTCTTCTGGTATCTAATCCCTAGCAGCTCTGACTCCTGGTCTCTGCCATTCTAATCTCCTTGAGCATCTTCCATCCTGCCCCAAAGCACTTCATTTCATTCTCCAAAGATTCTAATTCCCCAAAGTCATTTATTTCTCTTCTCTGAATATCAAAGGCTAATTGTCAAAATATGCACATGAATTAACACATCAAACATAGATAAAGTGAATAAGCAGAGATACTAAGCACTATATTATGCTTATCAAATGTGAGAATTTGACCCATTTTTTTCTTTGTGGTAAAAGAGTTTGTTGTTAAGGATGTTAGGATCCCCTAGGGAGAAAAGAGAACACATAGAAACAGAGGTGACTGAACCTATAAGAGTAATTTCAGGTCACTGTGCAAGTAAAAGTTAAAATAGGACATAAGACAAAATAGACATTAGAAATGCACACCAGAATGTTACATGTCTTGAAGATGGTGGGGAGTAGTAAAGAATTGTTTCTACTTTCTTCCCTTCCAATGCTTAGGAAACTGTCTACCATGAGTGGGTGCTAAATATTTGTTTCCTGATTAACTGAGTAAATTGCAGATTTAATTTCAATGTTAATGGTTTTGCTTGCAGTGCTCAGAAAGTTTTGCTGTATTTTATTATGATTATTGTATCTTTATTTGCTTCATCTAAATATTCAATATTTTTTCACTTTATATTTTGGCACCTCCATTTCCTATATTCCACCAGGACCCCAAAGATACAAAATACTTTGAATATTTACAGCAGGAAGAGATTTAGAGCATTTGACCTGCTCATTTTACCTGGGCCAAATGGTATCTTTATTCATATCTTCCACTTTCACAAAGGCAAGGCTAAGTGGTCTTAGCTCAGTCTATTATACATAATCTATTATATACCCAAGCGTACTCTCATCTATTTTACATACATCTCATTTCTGTCCTCATTTCCTTTGCTGTGGCCTCCCTCCTCTTCTCAATGTTGGCTTTCCCTAATGCTAGTACTAGTCCTGATTTTCCTTTCCTTCTTTTCTATCATCTCACGTAAGCTCTCCCCAGGGCCTTCAGTACCAAACACATGCTACTGACTCTAAACCACATCTCTAGTCATGACCTACCTCTTACACTCAAATGTGTTTATGCAACGCTCTGTTTGGCACTTACATCTGAATGTCTTACAGATAAGACAAATATAATGTTGTAGCAAATCTAAAGTGGAACTTTTGATTTCCGCTTGTCCTTTTACCTCCATCTACAATCACCTCCATCTACATCTACAATTCTCTCCCCAGCTTCACCAGCCCATGCCCATTTTGGCACTGTATAATGTATTGTAAAAGTCTGAGGAATGATGTTGAATAGTATACCATTACTCGGTTGACTTCTCAAACCCTGGACCTATCTCAAATTCTGGCCCACTTTCTTATCCTCTAACTCTGGTTCATAAGCAAATGCTGTTTTTTGTTTGTTTGTTTGTTTTATTTTTTTGTCCTCCAAATTGCCTTGAGTCTACTTGTCTTCAGCTCTATTCCCATGTCTAAGCTACCATCGCCTCTTGTCAAGATTAAAGCAACAAAGTGTTGCCAATCTCCAATCTCCCCTTTGAAGAACTAACCTCCACCCAGCAGCAGGACAACCACAGTATCCGTGTTCTCTCGGATCAGTGGGTGTTGAACACATCATATGGAGCATACACAAGAAGTGATCACTGTAACCTGCAGAGTCGCCCTCATTAAACCTACCCACTCTCCTATCTGCTTCCCCAAGTTCATATCATGCCCCATGTGTGAGGACAGGCCACTCAACATCTCCAAAAACATGACTTTCCTGTCCTCTTTCCTGCTCTTCCCTCAGCAACTTTTGGTTTTGTTGTTTGTTGGTTGGTTTAGGGCCTGTTAGATGCATATAACAAGCTCTTGTGCAGCAACCACCAAAAATGAACATCAATCTCTTGGCATTTTTTTCTCAGACATTAGCATTGAAATACTTGAACAACAGAAACTCTCTTTTGCTCTTCTCTCCTTACTCAGTTCTGTTCTATTTTTCCTTACCCAGAACAAATCATGGCTGCTCCTGGTTCCCTACTGTGCTTCTATTTCCCCCTCCTTCTTCCTGAATTAACATACACTATATAGGCACCCTTTCCTCTCCCCAGACATCTCCTATGGTGAGAGCTCAGTGTGGCCCGAGGTGACCCAGGCTACATGAGGGTAGGCTCCCTGGAGGTTGGGCGTCATCTCCCTGGGGTCACCAGAGGGAAGTCTCTCTCTTGCTCTTGATGGTTCACCTTTTGAGAACTGCATAAGACTCAGGAGCCTGGCGATCAGAATATCTGCTCCAGCGCCAAGACAGGAACTAAACAATATTCTTGTTTGTTCAGTCTTCATCTGTCATCTGCTGATCTTGCAGAGCTTCCTACTCAAAACTGAAAACAACCTCAAGCATCAAGAATAGAAGAAAACGACTTCCCATGTCTCTACCTTTCCTCCCAGCACAGAAAACAAAAAGGATGTTTCCTTCTATAGTTTGCGAGCTTTTTAGTTAATTTACTGCAGCATATGTGAAAACCTACGCAAGACTGTCTCCATTCAGACACAAAGCATTTTCCATAGGAGTTTAGAGCTGACACCTGTTTCTTCTCTGCTTGCAGGTTGTAGCACGTTCACCCTCCTGTCATCTGTCACTGCTGCTGTCAGTGGCCTCCTGGTGGGTTACGAACTAGGGCTCATATCCGGGGCACTTCTTCAGATCAGAGCTCTGCTGGCCCTGACATGCCATGAGCAGGAAATGGTGGTGAGCTCCCTCCTCATCGGGGCCTTCCTGGCTTCTCTCTCAGGAGGAATCCTGATTGACAGGTATGGAAGAAGGGCTGCAATCATCTTGTCATCCTGCCTCCTTGGACTTGGAAGTCTGGTCTTGATACTCAGTTTATCTTACACAGTTCTAATAGTGGGGCGCATTGCTATTGGGGTTTCAATCTCACTCTCTTCAATTGCCACTTGTGTCTACATTGCAGAGATTGCTCCCCAACACAGACGAGGCCTTCTTGTGTCCCTGAATGAGCTGATGATTGTCATTGGCATTCTTTGTGCCTACATTTCAAATTATGCATTTGCCAATGTTTCCCATGGCTGGAAGTACATGTTTGGCCTTGTTATTCCCTTGGGACTTTTGCAAGCAATTGCCATGTACTTTCTCCCACCAAGTCCCCGCTTTCTGGTGATGAAAGGACAGGAGGAAACTGCTAGCCAGGTCCTCGGAAGATTGAGAAGCATCTCTGAAACAACAGAGGAACTCACTGTGATAAAATCGTCTCTGAAAGATGAATATCAATACAGTTTTGGGGACCTGTTCCGTTCAAAAGACAACATGCGGACCCGAATCATGATAGGTCTAACACTGGTATTTTTTGTACAAACCACTGGCCAACCAAATATTTTATTCTACGCATCAACTGTTCTGAAGTCTGTTGGCTTCCAAAGCAATGAGGCTGCTAGCCTTGCCTCCACTGGAGTTGGGGTTGTCAAAGTCATCAGTACTATCCCAGCCACCCTTCTTGTTGACCACGTAGGGAGTAAAACCTTCCTCTGCGTTGGCTCCTCTGTGATGGCAGCCTCGTTGGCGACCATGGGCATCGTGAATCTCAACATTGACATGAACTTCACCAATATCTGTAGAAGCCATAGTCCTCTCAACCAGTCCTGGGATGAGTCTGTGTTTCATGCTCCAAGAAACGTGTCGATCGGCAATGACACTCTTACAGAGTCCTTTCAGGAGATCACCTCCCATAGCAGAAGTTCACTAATGCCCATGAGAAATGATATGGATAAAAGAGGAATGTCAACCTTGGCATCTTTACCAAAGGGTGCACTGAGCCAAACGGAACAGCAGACAATCACTGACCCAGCAGACATCCCAGCTTTTTTGAAGTGGTTATCCCTAGCCAGCTTGCTTGTTTATGTTGCTGCTTTTTCCATTGGTCTAGGCCCAAGTAAGTATATTTATTCTTTTTTTCTTCCCTCTCTTCTCTTACGATTTGATGAATTTAATAGATTAACATGAAGTAAATGCATTGCTTTAGAGCTTCCTACTACCGTAGTCTCTCCTGTTCATAGATGGAAATGTTAAAAGCACCTGATTTTTCTCCTAATGTGGACAGTATGCATAGCATATATCTGCTTTGTGAACTATGCAGAGGTATTCTTCAATAAAGAGTTAGTTTCTTATCCATCAGGTGAGGATATTTTAGCACCAGTTGACTGGGGACATATCAGATCTAGGAAGATATTTACTACCCAAGGGAATATATTATTTTATGGAAGCAGAGTTTTCTAAGAGAACATGTCCTACATGTCTTTCTTGAGTTTTCTTGCAGGTGGAAGGAAAAAATATCAAATGTTTCTTAAAGAAACAGCAATGAATGCCTCCAATAATCATGAAGAGATATATGAGTTGGGGAAAGAGGATGCATTAATTCTTTAAATTTGTTTTGTGACTCATAACTTCCCAGAGTGAGTTAAGAGGTTGGGAATCAAGCTGCTCACCTTGAACATTGCTGTTTACAGGGGGATAGCTATGAGGGTGCTTTATTTACTCCAATGATGAAATTAAGCTGTTTTCTTCAGCAAACTTTCGATCTAGAATTTGCTAGAATAAGTAGTTGGAGTACCCTAGTCTTTTTGGCCTCATACAAAACTCTGTAGGGAATTTGTGAAGGGATTTCTGTACGTTTTCTAAGAAAATTAAGTACTAAAGATGTAAGATAGTCTCTCTCCACCATACTCAACTCCTGGCTCCATCATCTTCTTTTCCTCCCCCTCTCTCCTCACCCTTTTCCCCCCTTTCACTTTTTATAAAGTTGATATTGAAGCTTTTGTTTACAAGGATCAAGTTCCAAACAAATTTACCCAAGTAAAGGGACATATTAGGTGTTAAGAACATTAAGAAGATGAGGGTTATGGTGAGGGAAGAGTCTTATAGACAAATAGAGTTTTCTAGTGCTGGGAACAATGTTTCTGGGAAGAAAGTTACTTTAGGGCTTGTTCTAGTGATATTCTGTTAACTCATTAACTATCATCCAAAGGATAGATAGCATGTAATTTTTGTAAAAACTAGGAACTATCCTAAATGCTAGGGAGAGAGCACTAAACAAGACAGATATCATCCTCTGTCTTAAAAGAAATTATGTCCAATGAACTGAGTTACAATCAGTGTTTTCTTCTTTCTGGTGAGCAACAGGCAAGCTTGGATCTTTTATCTCAGTTAATCAGTAACTGGGTTGCCCGTGGCTGTTAAGACCTCTCCTTTATTTCTAGTTCCTCATCTCTCAGCAAACTCCCACTCTTAAGTGAAATCAGTCTCTAGATGATTTGTTCAAATTGCAGAGCAGGAGAGGGAAGCTGATTGACTGTTCTTGGCTATGACTGGCACAGTCTGGTCTAAGTAGCTGTGGCAACATTGGGGCTCACCATCTAAGATGGGATGAGCTGGAATTGGCCCTTCAGCTGGCACGCTGGGTGGAGGAACTTCCCCATCAGGGACTGTGGAAGTTCAGGTAGAAGGAGCGTTACAATACTACTGCCTCTGCTCAGACTCGATTCTCAACTCTGACCTTGCTTTGGAAGATTTGCAAATGATAACTGTCATGAACAGACAGTTTTCTGGACATGCGCTTTGATTATTATTTCAGGATCCAGTTATCTTGGGTATTAATTTCTGAGACATTTATCTTAGACAGTTGGACTTCCATAATAAATAACCAAAGACTGTGACTTAGACAATCAGCATTTACCCCTTCTAATATGGAGGATGGAGTTCCAAGATCATGGTGCCTACAGACTCATTTCTTAGTGAGTACAATTGAAGTTGTATATGGCAACCTTCTTTCTGTGTCTTCACCTGGGGTGAATAGGGAGAAAGGGGGAGAGAGAAGGAAAGAGAGAGAGAGAGGGAACACACTAGGTAATTCTTGTTTCTCTTCTTCTGAGGATACTAATCCCATCACAGATGCTTCACCTTCATGACTAATCACCTCCCCAAGGCCCCATTTCATCTACTGTCACAAGGGGAATTAAGATTTCAATGTCTGAACTTTAGGGGAGACAAACATGCATTCTTAATAATACTTGACATGGTCACTGTGATATATAAAGCTAATGAAATACAAGCAAGCATCTAACTTACAATTCAAATCAACTAGAAAAGTAAGCTATAAGAGCTGTCTAGTACCAAGGAACAACTTATTCATCCTAAACAAATGATGACATCACTTTTCTTCCCTGAGCTATCAATAATCTACTAAGAATTGAAGACAAGTTTGGCAAAAATAAAAAGATGCCCTCTTTGTTTCAATTCAGAGAAACTCTCAGGTTGGCAGAGATTATGATGTAACATATTCTAATGTGTGAGATAGCCATCTTAAATTTCTGAAGTCAACCTGTTCAGAGTAAAAGTTTTCCCAAGTTGGACCCACCATCCTTTTGTTAGTTTTCAGGATATTTTTTAAAAAGCAGTAACACTTCAGTCACTCACATATCATTTGATATTTTACTGCAATAGAGTAATTAAGAGTTCCCTTTATCAGAAAGCTCAGTCTGATTTTGGAACTAAATTACTGAAAGACGTTTGTTATTTGCCTTTTAAAGCTCCTTAAGTAGTATTCTGTACTAATTCTTTCAGAATATTATTTAAACTTTACACATCTTTATGTCAAATCCCACGCTATGTAGTAGTTGCATATTCTGGAGTACTTCATTTAGTTGTCACCTTTCTGTGAAGAAAGGTTATTCACCAGGTTTTACAAATAAAAACACCAAATCTCAAAAGGTTAAGTGACTTTCTCATATAAAGAAAAACATCTATTGTCTTCTAAAAGTCAGTGTTAGCTCTTAAAGAAAAAACTAGGCAGTCATGTTTATCTTGCTAGTAAAAATTAATTATTTTCCAAGAGATTACTTTGGAACTAAGAATGAGTGGAGTGTGTTCTTGTTCATCTTATATGGCTATAAAATGGCCATGTTGCATTATATACAAGATAGTATCTCTCTCTCTCTCTCTCTCTCTCTCTCTCTCTCTCTCTCCTCCTCCTCCTCCTCCTCCTCTCTCTCTGCAGGGCAATTAGGCATGTACTTTAAAAACAAGTAATAAATGAAACAAGAATAATGCAAATATAGAGGTTTTTGGTGTGCATTTTACTTCAGAAACTACTTGATTAAGATCATGTTTAATGTTTGTGTTGGTTAGAATTCAAACTCAGTTTTAACAGAGACCAAGATAACAGTGACTTAAACAAGGCAGGAGTTCCTTTCGCACTTAACAACTGAAGCTAGAGACACCTGGGTACTGTGGTGGGGTTAGGCCTCAGGAGCTTATAGACAATGTTCCCAGAACTCATTCTAGCCAGTACCTTCATATTGGTTCTTAGCCTATCATGATGGATATTTAAATATATTAAGATGCAAGAAGCCTTTTAAAATTTCATCACCCTTTCCTGATAGCTGATCCCTTGAGAAAAAGTAAAATCCACAAAGCCCAGTCAATTAAAGAAAGGCAAGGAACAGAAAAGCCTGGATCAAAAGACAGTGTGAGAGCAATTATATTAGGCAAGGAAGAGGAATATAAATGATGTGGAATAAGGAACTCTTACAGGAAACAGCTCGCACACACTTGCAGGAGAGACTGAGGAAGCCAAGGTCTGGATGGTGATGATTAGAGTTAAAGGAAAAAGCCACCAACAGGACCATGGACGGAAAATGGTGAAGCCCGCAGAAAGCTTTTGCCTCTGCCTCTGGCTGCAACCTAAAGTCTGCAGCAAACAGATCTGGGGAAAGCAAGGACAACTGACTCTGCAGACACACTGGAATCTTTGAGAAGAAACAAACCCACACCTCTCATCTCTCTGACCCTGAAGACATGAGGGCACTTGAAAAAAAAAATCTGGCATCCTTTTCCAGAGACCTGACAAGGCTGTCTGGCCACACTCACCATATCACCTGCACTGCACCAGCAGGCTATATCTATACCCAGGGCCCTGTATCCACCCCACAAGCATAGACTGAGATGTCCCTTTGCTCTTCTAAGGCTTATGTGAATTTTTCTCCTACCAGCGCTAACTCAGAACTACACAGGAACCTCTGAATACACAATTCTGAAGCCTTTCTTAAACTGCCACAGCACAGTACAAGCAGAATAATAAACTCTGGACCTAGAAAGAATAGATATGACTATGGAAAGAAAGATTTCAGGGGGTCAAGGGCCCTGAATCCTCTCTTTAGCTGTTTTCATAGACATTTATGATGTTAAATTAAAATATGAATTGTTAAAATGTATGCCTAACTGCCATCCACTTCTAAAAAAAGAGATGAGGTCATTTCATGAATATCTCTTGGCCTTGGTTTCTTGAGCTATAAAACTGAAAATCTGCCTTTGCTAATGCACTGTAAAAGCATTCACATTTGTTTTCCCCAGAACATTAATTATCTCCCTTGAGCTGAAGAGTCTCACTTATCTCTACTTCTATCATCTCACATGATTCTGATTTCTTTTTTCCCAATGAGCACAGACTTTTCCACTTTGATGCTTCACTGTCAACCAAACACAAAACCCAACACGAATTCTTTTCCCTTTTAGATCAGGGGCTCTTTCCAGAAGCACTAAGTCTCCCAGTCAGTCAAGACTGATGCTCTGGTCAGTGATCGAATTGTCTTGGATGTTCCCTCACAAATGGTCCTCGTGTATGTCCTTTCTTTCCCACATCATCCATCTCATTCTACACTTTATTCCTAAATTGCTATAATATTCTTCCCTACTTGGCTTAAATTACAGGCCCTTCTTCTGCCCAAGCATCCTCTATACCAGTATTTCTTAAATATCATCTTCTTCATGTCACACTCACAAACCTTCCCTGACTTTCTCCTTTCATGTCAGAGAAGTCAAATGCCTTATAAAATGAAAAGGAGATTAGAATTTATTTAGTCTGACATTTTCTTTTTATATAAAAGAAACAAGCAACAAAAAGATCACAGATACAGAACTCAAATCCCAGGCATCAGAAACCTAATTTCAAGCTCATTCTGCTACTATAGCATCCATCTTTGAGGGAAGTTTAGCATGATTTTCAAGATCTTTTGTCATCTCAATCAACTATCTGTCAAACAGTGGGGGCCACCATTTATGCTGTGACCTATTAAGTTGTGTTCTAGGGCCACCATTCATTTAGAAGCACATAGAAAACCTTACATAGAAATCACTGCCTCCTAGCGTTGTGCATGTGACAATAATCTCCCTGGACTCCTTATCCCCTATTTTATACCCACTAGAGACAGCAAGTCCCAGGGTGGCATCTTTTCACCTCCTCCTACTCTACCCAAATCCTATCTTTAAAACTCAGTAAAAGTCTTCTATCCAGTATGAATTCACTCCATTTCTTAGAAGTCTTTACTAGTATGTACTAAATATTTCTACTTAGACTATTTAGGTTCTGAGTTAAAAGAGCCTGAATTTAAAATCAGATAACCTGGGTTCCAATCCTAGCTCTTCTACCTACTACTTGCATGATCTTTCAGTCTTATATCTACTCTGAAGCTATTTCTCTTCTGTGAATTGGGCATAATGATACCTGTACTGTCTTGTCATATAGGGAAGCATCAAGTGAGCTAATGCATATACATGTGTTGGATTTAATAGAGTATGATACATATGGAAGTAACAGTGTGATAACATAACTTAGTCCTTCATGATATAGATTATTGTTTCTGTATGTTTATTAATCAGAACATGGTTATTAGCTTGCAAACACTTTGAGGTAAGAAGCAACATAGGTTTTTTTTTTTCCTCCTCTCCTTCAAATGACCATTCTTAAGTCTGTTTGAAAACCATTTATGGTTCTACAGGGAAAAGATGAGAAAGATTTTAAAATCAGATGCAGATGTAGAAAAAATCTGAAAGTATCTTCTTTCTTGGGTCCAGCTATCTTATGGGTAGGCAAAGCATTGAGTAAGCCAGAAATGCTAGACTTTCAGACAAATTCTGATCCTGCCAGACCCCACATGTGTTTAAAAGGATGAATCCATAACTTGGATATTATTTCTAAAACTCTCTCAGTTTTGCCTATAAGAAAAGATATGGGGATGTTAGTGGTAGTAGTGTGCCTAGAAATAGGTAGTGGGAGGCATTTAGGGCTTCTCTTTGCCATGCTGGAGTTATGTGGGAACTTCAGATATTATATCTAAAAGTTGTCTCAGATTTGGGGAGAGGTCACCTTTGCTTCTTTTTATTACAACACAGACATGAGAATTCTTTTGAGAATTCCTAAAGCAAAAGTAATACCAGTGAGATGAGAATCTCAGGGTTGAAGGAGGTTTAAATATTGGAAATGGAAATGACCTCCATCTGTTGGCCTGTTCATCTTATAATTGTAGCTCCAAGAATGGGGTCAGTTATTTCTGTGTGAGGTCAGGACACCACTGTCTCAGACCAAACCCCAATCATCCCTCTAAAGAGAACAGGATATCACTAGCTAGCACTTCTAGAGAATTCTTAGAAGGGATTTAAATTTTTCCCTCTTTTTCTTGTGGAGTACCTTCTATCCACATTCATAGTGTAGTTTATTCTTTTATAAAGAAAACATACCACTTAAATTCCAATTTAGTCACCAAAATTGTGTTCTAGAGCACTAGTGTAAACTTCATGAACCCATGGAATTGAAAGATTTTTATTAGAAGCAGGTTTTCATATCAGTTCTTGGATACTTTATAAAATATACTTTATAAAATACAAGGTTGATGTGATCAACCTTGGTTATTTCATTTAGGGAAACCATTGCTCATAATAGAAACAAATCCTTTGTGTAAATAATGGTGAAAAGGGAAAAGTACTTGCTGTTCTAAAGTAAAATTGAAAGCAAGTCTAAACCATCTTTATTAAGCCTTCTTAAATGAGTTGAATTGGAACAACACTCCTTAATTGTATTTGATCACAGCATAGTTTTCTCCTGCCAAAAAATGTTTCCACTTTTAGGTTGAAGTGTATGCCCTACTTCATCTTACTTTGTGGCTCTCTGTGTGTCTAACTGTAAAGCCAACCTAAAGTGAAGTCATCTGATGTGTTACTTACAGCAAAACATACCCCTTCTTTCACTAGCCACTATAACTCAGAAAAGTGAGTGTGGCTCTTCTTTCCACAATAAGTATTAGGAATTTTTTTTAAATTCTTAAATTCCAAGGTCCACGGATTAATTAATCTCCTCTCCCATTTTATCATACTTTTTGTTCTGAGCCGATGGAAGGGATTTGTTCAAGGTCACATCTCAAGTCCAGTAGTGAGGCCACAGCAGTCATTCTTGTGTTCACATGCTCACATTGCACAAAGTCACATTTCCCAATCTCTTCTGCCAAATAGATTGGCAGTAATTTCAGCAAAGAAGCATTTTGGAAATACCAAGAAGAGGAGAAAGGGAGAAAGGTGTGGGGATTCACTCCTTTAGCAACCCATGACTTAATGGTCATGGTGCCAGGTGTGGGAGATTCATGGGTAAGTGTGTGAGATCATGAACTTGTCCTCACTGAGATTCAGGAGTGTAGCTTCCAAGGGAACCAAGAGTTAGAATGTAGGTAGAGGTAAGAGCATGAAAGAAACAGAAGAAGGGGGAGTGGAAGACCAGGCTGAGGAGAGGGTTTCTTTCAAAAACGATGTCTCAGAGGCCTTCTGACTGGTGACTTCAGATTTGCATGAAGAAAGCTGTGTGGAGATCTGGGAGGATGGACTTACTAGCAGGGATACTAGCAGACCAAAGTCCTGGAAGTAGGCATACGTGGGATGTCAGGAGCGCAGCAAGAAAGCCTGTTGAGGCTGTACAATGTAGTGTTTGAGTTGGACAAGGCTTTGGCATCAGTTTGCCCAACCTTGAGCCCCAGCTCCCTAGGACTCTGTCAGACGTTTAGGCATCAGTGTCCTTATTGAGAAAATGGGCCATAATGTCTACCTCACAGTGTCATTATTGGACTGAGAGAAGCAATCCTGATATAGTATACTTAGTTCAGTACCTGGCATGCCCCATGGACTCAATACACTTTGTTATTAGTGTTATTAAATGTCTGGCCATGGTCTAGACATGAGATAAATAACTCTGATAGTGCCAGTACTGATCTCAGCTGGCATTTTGCTAAAGTCACGTCAGGACACATAGGAAGGAATCCATAGCCTTGTACTGAATTATAGCACCATGGTCTTTCTCTCCTACCTTACATACCTAATTCCAGTTGGGTGAAGATTGAAGAGACTAGACTTGTGACTTGAAGTAAGTTTCCATTCTGGATTACCTACTGTGAATAGAGATTGCTAAAAACCCAAACAGCTTTCACAGAAAATCCTGAGGCTTTCCTGAAAAGTGAAAGGTATGATTTAGGCTGAAAAGTACAAATACCCACTTCTAGTTGGTGCAGCTAATTTAGACCATGTGTCCTGTGTGCATAGAAACTCCATTCTCCTCATTGCTATTTCCTGGAAATTAACCCAGGATTTGGCTCACAGAAGGGGCTCAGTAAGTATTTATTAGATGAATCAAAGAAGTGTTTCTGGAACTCTCTCTGCTTCTGTGATAAAAGGAAACTTCTCCCTTTAGTCTGGGTTTTATATATCTGATCTCTGGTATGAATCTGAGTTAATATCTAGGGAATGAGAGATAAATGTGGTTTCCATGAAACTCCAAGCCTATTGAACTCAAAATTTTTTCTGAGGGAAGCTATTCAATTGAATATGTAGGGCCATCTCCAATATTTGCTTACTACGGAAGGGTTGTGTTTTAAATTCACTGAAATTAAGGTTATTTAGAAAAATTACAGTATCAGACAAAATATTCAATTCTAATTTTTTTCTCCACTTTTTTCCCCATAAAAAAAAGTTTGAGGCTTGCCATACCACTATATAGTATTCTGACTTTGGTCTAGTGATTGCATGCATTTAAATTTGACTCTTTGCAAAAGAGATTTAAGACCATTCCTTCCTGATTTCCCGAAGAGAAATAGGTGGAAATCTGAACTGGAATTTGGAGGTTGTTTGTGCTTACTCAATGAACATTAGAGTTTATTGAAATATTTCAGGGGATTATCTCAGGCTTAAGAATCAAATTGTATTAAATCCCTCAAATGTGAAGGGAAAGTCCAAAGTTAATCATCATAATATAAAACATTCCTGTTGAAAAATCACACAATCAGTACAAATAAAGAACTTCCTATAAGCCGTAAACCGAACGAGACTGACGCACTTGCCAGTTGACAAGGTAACCTGTCAGTTTCACGGATCTCAGCAGTAACAAAAGACTCCTTGGTCGAAAACAAAAGACGGTGGCTCTTAGTGTTGACAGCATCTGGATTCCGGCCTCCACACCATGTCACCAGTCCCAATGTTACACAGCATAGGCTTTTAGAAAGGAGGACTCCCTAGCTTAGGGAGTCCAAATGCAAATTAGACACTAAACCAGCTTGCAGCATCTTGTGCAAGGAGAGTTCATCTCCATTTTACTGAAGAGTAAACAGCCTCCCCTTTGAGAGGAGATATTATCTTTGTCTTCCAAGGCTGTTTTCTCATACAAACATCTTTAGAAAGGCAGCTGAGAACCAGTGCAGCCAACACCTTTGCTCAAGGGACCCTTGAAGGATTGTCTCTCAATCCACTTATCCAAAATAGTTTCTTTTCCACTTTGAATATGTTAAAGTTCAAAGACTGTATAACCTGACTTTTTTGTTTGATTTGGTTTTATCCATTTAGCTAGCCTTTTGGAGGATCAGTAGGAAGAATTGGAATCATCTGCCACACATTTTAATTTAGATTTTATACCCAAATCACTCTAACTCTTAACAATATGGCTCAGCTAGAGATGGTGAAGATTCCAGTGATGTGGAACAGCAGGTTCTAATTTGGAAGCCAGCATAACTGCTTCACTCCAAGACATACTGGGCTCAGAACAGGGAGCTTTATGGACCAGATGCACATTGAATGTTTCAAAAAAAGATTTTGATTTTCTTTCTATTTCCTTCTAGACTCCAGGCCCCTAAAACCCAGAACCATCACAACCCAAGGGTTTATTTTTTAAGTGCTCATCTTCCTTTTCACCATCCTTATGGAATAATTGCATACTTTTAGAGAAGGGGAATATTGCATAAGTTATTATTTTTTAAAGGAGAGTTGTATTATCAAATGTATTTACTTTACAATCATATTCAAACAATGACTTTAAGTGTGCATGTGGTTAAGACTTTCAAACTTTTTCCCATTTAAATATTAGGTTTCAGTTATTATCAAATAATCATACAAATACTGCTACTAAGAATTTTCTAAGAATTAAGGTGAAGTTCATTCTCATTATTAAAATAGTGACTTAGTATGCTGGTCTTACCTCTTAAAATAATGCAAAGTGAAAAAAGTAGCATCTGGAATGCTTTACACTAAATTTGCATACAAGTAAATTTATGCTCAAGAAATATAAACCAGAGCTAATTAAACCTCATTTTCCTCTTAGAATTAGACCACACAGCATTAAGTACCTACCAGAAGCAAAGAGTCTAAAACTACATTTGTATCATCAGTTTAGGTGACCTTAGTAGCAGCAACCTGTCACATAATAAGCAGCGTTGAATGCTCAGTTCAGTCTAGTGCCACAATTATAGTAGTCCTTGGGCATATAGAATACCTTCAGAAACTATGAACACTAGAGAGTAAAGACATAGAAGAAACATGCTAAGGTCATAGGACCTTAATAAACACAGGCATTCATTTGTTACTTTATTGTTTTCCAGAACACAATGTTAAGAATTTTTGCAAGGAACATTTGCAACACTGAAAATGGCAGTGCTTTTCTGATTGAGTCTAAAGCAACAACCATGAAAAAAAGCACAACACAAAATATGACACCTGAAGTATGGCATCATATTCAAGTTACAGTTTAAACCAGAACATGGGAATTTCTTCTAACTCCTTCCTTGTCTGTCTTGGATTTTTGAATGCTAGTTCAAGAATCTGCAAATTGAAATACACAGTATTCAGAGGTTCCCTTTCCAGAGTGAGCCTTCACTGATGCACGAAAGTAAATTAATTTTTTGATATTTTTGAAAAAAGTTTATTTCCTAAAATTTTCCTTCCCCACCTCCCTAGCAGCAACTGTTATCCTTCTAAAATGAAAGTGTGCATCATTCATTACCTTTGAGAAATCTCACAATGATAATACACTTCAAAATCTTATATCTTTACATAAAAATTTTAGGAATACTAGTTTAAAGGACAATTAGAAATACTGGTGCAAAAAAAATGACTGTAGTGATTGTATAATAATCCTTTCAGAAGCGTATATATTTCCAACAATTCCCTTTCAGCCAAGCTGGATGATACAGTGGGAGTCATCCGCTGATATAGCATTTCAAATAGCTTTTGTGAAATCAAAAAAATTGACTGACACTGCTATTATAAAATTTCCTCAGTTCTCTGTATACTGTCATTATTCTTAAAAACAACAAATTTCAGCCATTGAAAAGGCAGACATGTCTGATACAATTCTAGAAGTAAGCCTCACCCATGGATATATAATAAATTTCCCAAATATGTTATATATATATATATATAAAACATCATTGTCTACCCCAAGATACTGTATTTTAAGTGTTGTTTTTTTAATTTTTTTTAATTAAAAAATTTGCATCTAGGCAACTGTTTAAATTCATGGTAAAGAAATGCTTTTTTCACTAATTATTTTAAAGGGTGGGCCAACAGAAAATTTGAAGATCACTGCCATACATCTGATTCCCAATTGGTACCTGTTCACAAATGACTCTGGCATTTAGGACTCTGGCATTTTTTTTCTTTTATTGAGGGGCATTACATGTTGTTCAGCTTTCCCTATAATATATAGTAATAATTTTAGTTAGTTCTGAACAGAAATCATTAAGGCAGATATATTGGGGGGCATTGAGGGTTTTATTTTATTTAATTGCTTTTTAAGCAACCATATATAATATTCTTGAATAAAATATTTTAGAAAAGACTAGGAGTGAGCAAAATTCCAAGAGACTAGAAGAACTGAGGCACCATAAATAAAAATGAAAACCACAGCTACCACATCAGTGCTGATGGTGAGGATGCGCCCACCTGCGGTGTAGTGCCTTTTTTGAAAAGCATAATGTTTCCAGTTGGAGAGCATGTGAGTCCAGATTTTAGACACCTGGTTGGAAAACATGAGCATATTCTCTCTCAAGTTCATATTTTTCTGTCTCCTTAAGTCAGAGAGCTAAGTGTGCCTCACGCTGCTTGCAAAGGCAATAAATCCATAGGATATGGCTTCGTTCCTACAAAGTATAGGACACTGGCTTCTTGGTTAAGCTAGTGTGAAAGAAACGTCCTCCAAAGTTGTTAGGATTTCTCTGTTAAGAGTTTCAAGACCTCCACGTGTCTTTCAACCTTGGGCGAGCATGCCAAATGGATTTGGGAAGCGCTCAAGCCAAATGGAATGTGTGCTTGGAGAGCCGCAGGGTTTAAATGTGGAATCACAGGGAGATTTTAGATGACAACTTCAGTGGGAGAGTCGCAGGGTGGAAGAATAGGGAGGAGGGAGGAGACAAGTTGGCAGGTCCCTAGTACAGGGTGAAGTCCCCTCCACTGACTGTTCCTAGTAATCCAAGTCCACATCTCTTGTGCACATCTTGAACATATTTGTCTTTTTTGATCTTTTTTTAAAAAAATATGTTATTTATTTTGTTCTTTAGATCACAACCTCTGTAAGTGGTTTTTGGGATACCTCCTCCTCCCTCCTCCCTCTGGTGCCCCTTCCATTCTCTCAAACCCCAGTGTTCGTTGTTTACTAGTTGTGCTAAATCTATTAGTCTCTTTCTTTCCTATGGCAGTGTCCTTTCCCTGGGTGAGGGATTGTGTTGTTGGAACCAGGCAAGACTCGCTTGTAGGTTTTCCATCTTAAGTTTGCATTGGGCGGCCAGTCTGTAGTCATTTGTGATCTGTCCATGTTTTCTTGCTGCAGGCCTTCTTCCCCAATCCCATCTCCGCTGCTTTGCTGCTTTTCCTTATGGCTCTGATGTCAGATTTAGGGGGTCTCGCCCCCAGTCAAGTTGGTGAAGAAGTTTCTCTGTGAATACAGGCACCTATGAATGACCTTTGTAGATCATCTCCTCTGCCTCAGTTTGCAGTTTTGATGTGGGGCTGATTACCCCATCTTTGGTCTTCCTCTCTTTAATGGTCTTTTATTACACTTTGTGTATAGCATTGACTCTGCCCACATCCCTTGGATCGCACAAGTACAAAGGGGTAATTATGATGATTTAGGACCATTCACAACAGGAGTTCCAATATCTAGCTATTATCTTCCAGCAAGTCCAAAGTGTCTCCAACCCTTGCAGTGGAGAAAAGACCCAAAGACCTCTCCAGACTCGCATTTCTAGTGGTACAACTTGCTGGGGTCATCTTGGAACGAGAGGGAGAAAGGTAGACTAATGGGGTCAAGGCGAGTTGGTTCAGAGCCTGCTAAGCTACAGCAGCAGTGCTGACTGTCAGATTACTTGCTGGGACTCTGAACACTCTGTGGCTTCCTCGTGAGCAAGTGACACAAGATTCCCTGTGAGCCTGGCATCACGGTAGGGCATGGGAGGATGCACGGAGAGGCTGCTGCCTCTTACTGTGGTATGGGGCAGTTGTATGATTTTTCACTTGGGAAAAATTTAATGATCTCATTAAAAAAAAGAGTGATTTTAAGACTCTTTCCACCTGTTAATATAAGCATTAACATCTTAAATCTTCGTGTCATGATATCTACCTCTGTGCGCTCATGAACAGAGCTTTCCATTCCTTCTGTTTCTGCCTTTCCAGCTCATTTCCATGCAACTTGGAGGTCTATGATTCTGGCACCATCTTGAACCTAAGTCTGTTATGTGAAGACCCTTAGCCTTTCAGTCAGTTTTCTCTTGCTGTGGTCATCTCTTTCAGACTTTTATATCACTCTGAAAAACTGATGATTTCATGGTTTTGAAACCTTGGTTAATATAATATTCTCACTTTTGATTTGTGTTTCCATGCTGGGAGCTTGAACTATCCCATCAAAACATTTGCCATCACTGAACCTCTGTTTTGCCATTATTAGATTAACCTGGGCATCAATTCTCACAGTCTTTCCATCAGCTCAAAGAGCAGAAGCTTTCAACAATGTCATGCGATTTTTTTTTCTGAAGTAGTGTGGAAACTCCTGAGATGCTCCTGGCAGGAAGGAGGGGAAGCCTTGTTTTCAGTAGCTTTCAGTTTATTGCTCACCCTCTGGTGAAGCTGCCCAGACCTGAATCCTCCACTGTGCTGAGTGCATGCCTGGGACTGATCTTGCCTTCTTTTAGGCAAACTCTCGACAGATCAGACTGAGCATTTATAACAAGCTTTGGGCAACTTTCCCATCTTCCTGTTGGTGAGATCCACGACTTTCTCTAACAGCGGGGTCAACTCATTCTCCTTGGAGGCCACCATGGTTCTGATGACCCTTGTAATAGTTTTTGCAGCCTTTCACCAAGTGATGACAAAAGGTCATCATATGATGATAGGAAAGGGGAGGAAGAGTTTTCAGAGGTGATGAGGTGGGGATGTAGATAGAGAAAACCTGCACTAATGCCTTTACCAAAAGACAATGGGAGGATTCCTTCCCTTTCCCACTCTTCAGGGAGGAACTTACAAAGATATTTCCATGGCATGGATTATTTCATTTCCAAAAATTGTGTCTCCATCATTTTATTTTGTATTTGCCCAGGAATAACTTATTTTTTAAATCTAAATAATTTTATTAATTAATTTCACATCTTTGTATTCCCTGGGGTCTCCCACCACCTCCCATTCCTGACCACTCCCACCCATCCCCCCACCCCCAGTTGTGTACTTTAGTTTGGTTGTTAGCTTGTTTTGACTTTTCCTCCTGGCCTTTTGTTTGTTTTTCCTCTGCCCCATATATTAGTGAAACCATTTGGTTTCTGTCTTTTTCTTTCCAATTTGTTTCTGTTAATGTGATTCCTTCTAGGTCCATCCACATTATTGCAAATTCGTCAAGTTTGTCATTTTTAATTGATGAGTAATATTCCATTGTGCATATGCCACATCTTTTTCATCCATTCATCTGTTTTGTGATAATTTGATTGTTTCCATGTCCTTGCAATTATAAACAGTGCTGCAATAAACATCTGAGCACAGGTGTCCCTTTGTATAAGTATTGAGATCTCCTTTAGATAGATTCCCAGAAGAGCGATTGCTGGGTCAAATGGTAGTTCCATTTTCATTAGTTTGAGGGAACAAGGATAACTTATTAACAAGGCTCCTTCAGGATTATGTACCTTTCTCTCAGAGTCAGGTCTTCAGACTTGCAAAGCTCAAAATGGGGTTCCCTAAGCTTTTTACTTGGATCATTAAGTACAAAATCATTTCACCAAGGATAAAATCCGCAAGAAGCCCATGAACATCTTTTGGAGCACAAAGTGGGGGAAGGGCTATGGGATTTTGTCTTTCAATTCCCTGCTATGTTGAACAATGCTAAGTACATTTCTTTTGGCATAATTACCTTCCGTAATCTAGTGGTAACCTTATCTAGAGATTCCCCTGGAGAAGATGTAAAGAAAGAAAAGTTCTTTCATCTCTCTGGACAATATAAATGTAATTCTATTTCTTTCCCTTATTTTACAAAACAGCAAATTCACTACACAGAGGTGTTTCCTCGATAGGGCATGATCTTTCTCTGTGTGGCAAATTGTCAAGGTAGAAACAGAGCTGACAGTTCTATTCTGGTTCAAGTCAGGTCTTGCCTAACTTCTTCCTTCCTCCTTCCACCTCCTCCAGGCTAAGATGGTGAAGCTGATCTGTATATAAAATCTCATTTTCCAACACGGGAACCTTAACCAGCAGTAAGCCCGGCCTTGAGCAACTTAAGTTTTTCAAGGAATCAGAGCTGCATGTATTTCACATTTATTTATTCATTCACAAATATTTATTGAGCTGTTGTAGAGAGAGCTCTGGTGAAAAAGCTCAAATTCCAGAGACTCACTGCCAATGCTCCATACCACCTGTGCGACCTAGGAGCTCTGTCACCTAACAGATTATTAACTTCTTTAAACCTTGATGTCTCATGTTCAAGATTCGATGAATTCTCTCCTGAGAATTCTGACAAATGAGCTGTTTCTAAGTCTCTTCTCTAAAATGAAATTGTAATAATTTTCATCTCATAGGGATTTGGGGAGGATTCAGTGAGATGCCGTTTGTAAAGAGCTCATCCCAGTGGAAGGACCTATAGTGTTTTCATTAGACAAACTGGGTCTGATGGGCTGCGTGCAGAAGACAAGTTACCTTGTTCCTCTCCTGCCCTCACGAAGGTTGTGAGGCAGGTTCCATCATGGGCTTTGTCACTTTCAGATGATACAAAGTGCTCTGGTCAGATTCCCTGCCCAGAACTCTCCCTTTCAGAAATGTCAAGTGTTACCAGGCACAGTGGTGCATGCCTTTAATCCAGGCCTAGGGAGGAAAGTGGAAGCTAGGAATCGCTTGAGTCTGCTGGTTCGAGACTACCCCAGGCAATATAACGAGACCTAGTCTCAAAAAATAAAATAAAAATGGAAATGCAAATATTGAGTCTGGTATAAGCAAGCCCAGAACTCAATTTCATCTCGAGTTTCTTTCCACCCAGCCTGCCCCAGGCCAGAAAAGCCAAGTGGAAAAGGTGAGAGTAGCCAGCTTCCTTCCACCCATCCTCCAAGCTCCAGTGCCTACTGGCTTTTCAGCTGTGATGCTGGACTTCTCCAAGGTCAAGGGCAAAGCTGATTGAAGGGAAGGGCTCAGTCCCATAGCTGGGAGAGCCCGGCATTGGGGTGCCCGCGGTTGGTGGAAATCCAAAGCTGACTCTCTGGTTGCTCCTGGCCCTGCCCGCCATTTACATTTCTCAGGCCCAGGTCACAGACCAGGTTCCCAGGCTCCTCCTGTCTCCAGGCCCGCAGTCATGCTCTCGCTGTTTCTCCTGCGCCCTTTCTCTTTGGCTGGAGGCGAGGGGAAATCACATCCTTTCCCCTGCAGCTGAAGAAGGACATGGCTGGCTGCCAAGCAGAAATCATGCAGGAGGAGGGAGCGATCGGTGGGCTGACCCTGCATTTCAAGGTGTTTTTTCGGTTTGTTTGATTGTCGTGCTGTTTTCCGCTCCCCACTCCCTCTCTTGCAGTGCCCTGGTTGGTGCTTAGCGAGATCTTCCCAGGTGGAATCCGAGGCCGCGCCATGGCGCTGACCTCCAGCATGAACTGGGGCATCAACCTGCTCATCTCGCTGACGTTTTTGACGGTGACAGGTAAGCTCTTATAACTTCGGTGTTCTTGGGACAGTGTTAGGGACGCACCCTCGCCTGAAAAGCTCTTCACTGTGGATATTTCAAGCACTATCAGGAAAAGAAGTGATGGCAACGCATCCTCTGAAGTCACTACCTAACTCAGCTAAAATCTGAATGCATTTGTAATCCACCTCCACCCTGCGTTATTTTGAATAACTCAGACAAAATGCCACGTAGCACCATCTCAAATGCACATTTCGGCATGAACCCTTGAAAGCGAAAGACATCCTTAAAACATCACGATCAGATCTTAGCAGTATTGATCAGTCACCTGGAGTCAACTAGCTCATCTGTATTCATATTCTTTCAGTTGTTTTATAATAATTGTTTATACTTTGTTTGAATCACTTCTGTCATTGCACCATTTACAATAGATTGCTATGTCTCACCATTTTCAGTTCTGTCTCCATTTCCCCTTCCTCAACTCCATAGCTTATATTTTTAATGAAGAAAACCACATAGAATTTCACAGAATTGTCCCTAGATTCATAGATTTTGCTGATTGTGGTTCTATCGCCTGAACTTTGGTTCTTTGTGTTTTCTGTAAATTGCTATTTCGATCTGGAGGCTTGAAGGGTAAATGGGTTTCTTGGATCTGGTTGTAAGACGAGTGTGTGCAGAGACTCTCCAGACCCACAAGTGATTCCCAGACACTAGGAGGGCGTCTGAGAAGTCCACTCAATGCTGACGCTACCTAACCAGAGGGGGGGGTTCCTGCAGATGGCGCACTAGTTCCCCAAGACCACCCTCCACTTCAGACACTAATCCAAAGCTCAGGCTCTTACCTGTGCATCTGATTCATTGGCTACAGATCTGGGGTCCCCACCACAGTCTCTCTCCCCACAACCCTGCTCAGACTTCAGATCCCAGTTTCCACTTCAAGTATGGGCTGTTACCTGTGCTTCTGACCCACTGCCTGTAGATCAGAGGCTCCCACAACCACCTCCTGGAGTTTAACTGTTTTGCTAGTGTGGCTCCCAGAACCCAGGAAACCCATTTCCTCACTCAGTCACCAGTTTACTACAACGAGCACACACAGGTAGCCAGATGAAGAGATGCACAGTGCCAGCACCCAAACAAAGACACCTCTGTCCTCGTGTTGCTTGGGGTCCCGCACAGGGAGACAGAGTGTTCTGGTTCCTGGCTCTGGAAGCTCTCCAAGTCACCCTCCTCACATGGACATGCCTGGTGAACTCACCGGCCATTGGTAATCAACTCAATCCACAGCCCCTTTTGCTACCCAGCAGTTTCCAATATGACTGGAATTTCCAGCCTCCCGTCACAAGACTGTTTCTCCCAGAAAAGTTTCCATCTACACCTGCTTGCCCAAAAGTCATGTCATTAACAAAAGAAGATTTTATTAATCTTCTTAAGGAAATTCCCAGGCTTTTAAAGAACTATGGACAGGAACTGTGAAGACCAAGTATGTTTGAGGAATCACTTTTGGTCATTTGAATAATCGATGACTTAGTTCTTTGAATAACAGCATCAGGGTAAAGAACAACTTCCTGACACATTAGACATTTTTAAAACATGGCCCAAACATCACAATCAAATCTTAGCAGTATTTATCACAGTCCCTTGGAATCAACTAGCTCGTTTAGTTGGGCTCAAGGACAACAAGAGTCCTTGTGAAGTGGTGAGCTCTCCGTCACTGGAAGTAATCAAGCAGCACAAGAGGACAGTCTTGACGAGATGACCTTTACGTTTTTGGGTTTCATTTTTTCCACTCTCTATATTTGGGTTTAATGCCCCAGAGAGAGAAGGTGGCCCAATTCTACAACCACTTTATTATTAAATACTTGAGTAAAACCCTGTGCTGGCAGCAAGCAAAGCACAGAAATCAGACTTTAATTAAAATTGCTAGCACTGCAGATCCGTTCCTGCCTCCAGCTTCTCCCCCCTCAGCACAGTTGACAAGTGCTTAATGTGCTTAGCCTGTTCTGCACTGCCCTGACAAAACAGCCTCAGAGTAGAAGTACTCGGTCTGTTTTCTTGACTAGCTAATCACGAGTTGTGACGTCAGCTGTTGAGGGTTATCTGTACTGCTGCGGTCTGTGGTTGGCATCAACCTATGTTCCAAGACTCAGCTTCTTCCTGGCCACTCCCCACCACCTTGGACTTTCTTCTGCTGAGCCAATAGGCAATAGCCCAAGACAAATGATTGCTAGTTCCATTGTATTGGGGGCCACCACTCACCAGTTAATGGACCTTGACCTTGGTCAGTACCTATGGAGATACTGTTGCTTTGATGGGAAGTGGTCAGTGGGAAAATTAAGCTGACAGGTGAACTCCATGAAAACCCTGAGGGTTCCTGCAGCTGCATCTTAGCAAGGGAATGCCTTTCATTAGAATCATCACCCCTTTTTCCTGACCCCAGAAAGTGATATTAAAATACACTGCCAAGCCGGGCATGGTGGTGCGCACCTGTTGTCCAAGCATTGGGAGGCAAAAGGCTTGGGGTCACTTGAGTTCACAGGTTCAAGACTACCCCAAACAACATAGTGAGACCTGGTTCTTGAAAAAGCAGCCAGGCACCATGGCGGGCACCTGTAATTCCAGCCACCTGGGAGGCTGAGACTGGAGATAGCTTGAGTCCGCAGTACTCCAGGCAACTTGAGTCTGCGGTACCCTGGACAAAATAGCAAGACATAGTCTCCAAAATAAAATAAAATAAAATAAAATACACTGCCAGCTACTGACATGATGAAATATGGCCAACATGAAACATTTCATTCATATTGGAATAAATAACAAAACTCATTTCAAGCAAAGTTCATCTATGAACTTATGTCTTTAAAAATGCCCCCCACATAAAAACCAACTATAGAGAAATTGTGGAGTCTTACCTTCTGCTTTATGTCTCTACATTGTTTGAGGTTCTCTTTCTGCAGTGAGCTTATACATTGCCATTTTGAAACAGACGTGCTTGCCAAGAAGATGGTGTCGAGTTTAAAATGTGGTAGTTATAGGACTGTGATCTGCTTTACCAAAAGGTTAAGGTGGTTTGCAAATAAGGAGTTTCCAAAGACTAATTGTCTTCTCATCTGTGATGACCATTTCCCTGGACTCTGCCGGTGTCTTTGGGAAAATATGTATTTTTTATATGCTCCAAGAAGTGACTAGCCTCAAGCAGGATCAAAGCAACAGGAAACACTAATCTAATTAATATTTTCTGTCTTGTGTAGATCTCATCGGCTTGCCATGGGTCTGCTTCATATACACAATCATGAGTCTGGCCTCTCTGGCTTTTGTTGTTCTGTTTATACCTGAGACAAAAGGGTGCTCTTTGGAGCAGATATCAATGGAGCTTGCAAATCAGTAAGTATCACATTGTTTTTGCAAACATTCTGGGCTAGGGAGGTTCACTGTCAGTCCTCTCAGACGAAAAGATAATGTTGGAGCTTTTGCTGGATGGTGCAGACACCCTAGGGTTGAATCTGGTACACAGACACCTAGGCATGGAAACAAACTCCAGCCCTCCCCAACCTCTGAGCGAGGCCACCCTTTCAGCCTTTGCCCTAGCGGCAATTGGCACTATTTACATATGATTTACATATGCACCTGCCCTGCTTTCTTGGCTGGGGGGTTGGGGCAGGTCAATTATCACCGGAGGATTAGATACCCTAAGGGCTAGTGGGAGGGTGTAAAAAGCCTGATTTTTAACTCATTCGCCCTACACATGTGCTTTGCTCTTGAACAGCACTCTGGTCAAGCTTGGAGCTTTCCTGTAGCAGCAAATCATAATCCCATATAAAATTATTTTACGACTTTCCTTTGGCATGAAACCACATCTCAAAGCATGATCCCAGTTTCCTTGCCATGCATTTCCTTTGGGTGACTCAGTCAAGGCATATAATGAGCGCTTTCTAACAAGGGATACTTTTGAAGCTGTTTTCAGTAATTACGGAGACCTCCATTTTCCTAGCTCCCCCCCCCCCCCAGGAGTTTGTTTTGTGGTGGATGTTTGGGAACAGTCCTGGAATACCCCACTCACCCTATGGGCTCCAGCCTTTCCACCTCCCTCTCACTTGTAGGTCTCTTTCACCCTGAACATTTGGGAAGGCCTAGATGTTCAGGGAAACACTTGGACCTAAATGTCTACAATTATTCTAAAGTTGGCACCAACTCAGTGTAAGAAAGATGGCATCTTTTATCAATCAGCATTTAGAAAGCCGGTTAAATAAATTTCTCCTGGAGAGACTGTCAGAATAACTTCGAGGTGGACTGTAGACAATGCCCCAATTTTTTAAAAAGTAGCAGAACTCATGGTTCTCACCCCTGAAAACTGTGGTGCATGGGTGGGAGGGGCCACAGGTACTAGGAATGAAGAGGAACTTGTTCTTTCTAAGATTAAACTATTAGTGTTGAAAGCCTTGGGGTACTTGTTCTTAGCTGTTCAAGGGAAGAAATGACACACATGGTTTGTGGCATTAAATACTTCAGTATATTAGAGAGAAATGTATGATTGCGACAAAATTGCAGCCATGGGGATTTTTCAATTCTCCTATCTGAGGAAGCCTGGTCAGTGGTAAGTACTGACGTACACACACGTGTGCAGACTTGTCCTGTAAGCAGCCTATTCATGATGCCAGTTGTAGGCAGTCATCAGGTCCACTCATCTGCACAGGTTCTTTATTGCTTCTAGCAGTTACACAAACATACCAGTCAGGGCAGGCAGGCAGGGCTGGAGGGGCTGAGAGGCAGGTGAGCCCACCGGACCCCCAGGAATCTTCACTCATTCCCTGGGCCCTTTCTAGTGAGTTCTGCCATGTGCTCTACCATCTTGGGATGATGCTGCCCTTTTATCCTTCCCAGGTCCAGGTAACCCACTCACTGATGTGCACACCCAGGCATATACACAATCATGAGGAGGTTTTGCACAGGCTTTACACAGGTTCTACAGGCTAATGGAGGAAAAGGCCCGATCCACTCACCCTACAGGACCAAACCGTTGAGCCTGGCTTTTGGGGTATACAGTGAACAGGATTGTGAAATGATTTTCACTCTTTATTTGATACACATTTAAACGGCTTACCTTTTAAAGGCATTGCGCTTTAGTCAGCAGAGAACATTCCTCTTAATTTGAGTCATAAGTTACATACTAAATCTCAGGGCAACTTTTTGAGACAAGGCCCTGATTTTAAATCCCAAAGTGAAAACCGTTCATTGACAAAGAGAAATGTGATGTCAAGAAGATTGGCTGTACCCAGGGTTCCACCAGCATGCTGCCTGGCTTGATGCTTTTGAGGGGAGGCCAAATGATTGGCTTTTTTTGGCCAGCACAGACTCAGAACAAGACTGTTCATGCCAAATACACAATTCAGATCAGTCATAGCCTTAGCCCTTGATAACTCAGTGCCCCCATCTGTAAACTGGAAACATTCCTAACAGATTTAAGCCTTTTCTAGAACTGAGGGCCCAGAACAGCTGTGACTTCCAACCTACTTGTCTTCCGCTGTCATAGCTCATCCTTCCCTATAGCTTGCTTTGCAACAGTTATTTATTTCGGTGTAACAAGTCGTCCGCAAACACAGTGGCTTAAAAATCACAATCTGATCTCTCCTGTGATTCTCTGACTGACTGGCTGAGAGAGCCTTTACCCGGCTCACTTCTGTTGCTACTTCTGCCGACACTTCACTTAGTCAGGAAGGTCCAAGGGAACCTCACCCACCTCAACTCACCTCACTCATCCAGGATACTAACATGGTTCCCCTACCATCAGAATCAGGGCCACATTTTAAAGGGGCAAAGACAGAAATTTTAAGAACCCTCCCTCCGAGGTTTATATTCTATATTAATTACACTACTTTCTATAGAAGTCACACTATAATCTCTTTGACCATTTCTATTTCCAGCACAAACCCCAGCTTCAAGAGGTTTAGAAATAGACTTAATCTCTCGATAGGATGTAGGCTAAAGAGTTAAGATGATATTTATTTAATCTATCCCCCACACTCTCTTTAAATTATTTTAATCATTTTATTTTTTTACTGAGGTAACATTTGTTTACAACATTGTATATGGTCAGAACACAGGTTCACATCTCCTCAATGTACGCTACCACATCATGCCTGTTACCAAAGGGCTAGTAACCCTCCACCACAGTGCATTGCACTGGTCCATCTTTTGTTCCTGCCCCCTCTCCCACTCTGGTAATCTCACTTCTGCCATTAGAATCAGAGTATTTTGGGGTTTGATTTTGTATGTTTCTTTACAGTCTACCACCTGTGAGTGAAAGCATCCATATTTTCCTTCTTCTGACTTATTTCACTAAGTATATTCACCTCAAATTCCATCTGTATTGTCACAAATGGCAAGCTTCCATCTTTTATTATAATTGAACGTATGCAATTTATTTATATATCACATCTTTTTTATCAAAGCTTCCACCCATAGGTACTTAAAATTCTTTTTGCCCCTATGAATCCATCTTGTTCTTAGGATTTTCCCCCTGCCTCCCTGATCCTTGCCTCCTTATTTCTCCCTCTATTTCTACATTATAGGTAGCTATAACCTTATGTCCCTCTGCCTTAGACTCAATCAAATCCTCATCCTTAAAATCCTGAGTAATTCTAGTCCTAAAGCACATTCTTTTCTCATTTCTCTTAATATTTTCTAACCCCATTTTCTTCAATATTGCCTCAGCTAATACACTTGTGGTTTTACTGCCTTAACTATGTTAGGAAGTTTTGGTTTCCAGCAATGGTCTCTGCCCACAATCTTTCTTATGTAATGTCTAAAGTGCCTCGCTTAATATTGATTCCTATTAGGTGATTAAAAAATATCTCCAGTTCAATTTTATAACAATGCTGATTCATAGCATATAGGGATTACATACAAAGATGGAAACCCCACCTCCCATGTTAGGTATCACAGAATAAACTATACAGATTTAGATATATGAGCCATAGGATATGATTTAATCCACAGTCTAACACAATCTGAACCACAGAAGAGCAAGGGATAAGTGAGATATTCTAGCAATCCACTACCACTCTCTTCACCAACACTTCAGATATTGTTTATTCAGCTCTTGGTTCACCATCCATGTGGACCAGGTACTGTCCTAGGGAAGAACTGAAGACAAGGGGCACAAGAATTCACAGTTCTTTTGTTTTAGGAGGCAGACAAGAAAACACACTAGAGCTACATACTTTGTCAAATAGCGCAAAGGAAAGTCATATTTATAGGAAGATCATATTTATAAAGCTTCCTGAAAGCCAGAAAAAATAAGCTGAATCTTGAAGCAGTTATCTGGGCAAACAGAACTGTGTGGGAGTGAGAGAAGCTCAAGGCAGATTCCAGAATACTGGCTGGTGTGGTATGAGGACAGGCTTCAAATTGGTAGAGAGAACAGCCCAGAACAAAGGGCCAAGGGCAGTGAAGAAGGATCTTGCCTGCATCAGAAAGAATTTGAATTTTGCCCTGAAGGTAGTTAGGTATGTTCAAAAAAAGAACAGAGCAAGGAGGAAAGTGATCCTATTTGCTAAGAAGCACTTTGGCAATATATGGAAAATGGAATGGGAGATGCTATCTGGCAGAGACCTAGAAGGAATCTATCACAGGTTGAGATAGGAAACTGAGGCTGTATTGGGCAGGGATAAAGCCTATACAACTTGGGAAAGGAGGGAATTGGTCTCTCCCCAGCTTAGAGAATAACTCAGTAGAAAATGGGGACGTTCATTGATGCAAGACCTGGAGAAGTACAAAGCGCAGCTTTGCATACTTACATTAGTTTGTAGGCAGATGTAGATCCACAGTTTGTGAAGTCTAAGCTTTTGCAAGCCCTCTTAAATTAAAAATAACAAGTTATGAATGGAAAATCAGGCATGACTGCATAGGATTTAGAGGGTCTTTTGCTGGGGAGGGGCCCTGACATGTAGGAGTCATTGGCTTTCTTTTGGTCTAGAATTTCCACCAGCTATGTCTGGGAGTGTTCCATTTCCTCCACACCCTTGGCAACATGTTGTTTCTGTTTTTCATATATATTTTATATGGACCATTCTCACAGGAGTGAGGTGCTAGCTCTAGAAATAGGACTGTGAGGCTACTAGAGGGGAAGTTGGACTGGGAACAGAGGAAAGAGAAGGCCTAATCATCTATGGTAAAGACAAATGGGTGTTTTGGTGGTGAAAGGAAGTATGAACCTACCCTCCCCCCCAAATAATATACAGTTTTGTAAACAAGTACAACCTCAATAAAGTAATAGTATTAGTAATCATTGGCTTTATGGAAATAAATACTGGCTTTATGGTATTTAGATGTACTTTGAGTCACCTACCTATTAGCTAAGTGACAAAATTCCTGAGAAATAAAAGCTCATTAAATTTCTTGAGAGCAATACTTACTATAAAACTGAAGTAGAGAGAACAGTCATTAATCAAGGAAAATTATGGGTCTTATCTATCATCAATCCTTACTGCATCTTTTTTATTTTTCAAGTCAAAATGGAATGTTCTGTGTGAGGTAAAGTTAAGGAATCTTTCGGTCTATGTTTCTTGTGAGATGGTCAAATAGAATCAAACTACAAATCAAATGAAATTTCGAGTTGAAGAAAATTGAAGAAACAAAATTTAAGAAAAATCGGTCTTTCCATCAAGACCTCCAGAATAAGATATTCCCCAAGAATATAAAGATATGGGTGCTTAAAAGGCCACAAAATCTATTTACTCAGTATCTGGAGTGGGAAAAGCATCTGTCTAAATGAGTAAAACTCTAAATCATGAAATGTTATTGAAAGCATCACATTTCTATTACTTCTGAATCATCTAGTCACTCAACTTTCAATCCAGACCACTCCAGGAAAGTTAAAAATTGCAGTAGGAAAGAAGCAGAGTCCATCTGTACAGTCCATCCCTGAACAGAGAGAGCTATGAGAGAGCTAAGTGGTTCTGAAGAACAAAAATAGATGAGGACATGGGGACCAAAAATTCTGAAAGATGAGGTGGCAAAATAATTCAGCACTTTAATCTTATTTCCTGAGTTGCTCTACTATGTAGGAGGGGTGTGTCTTTGTGGGACCCCCTGCTTTGAGGGTAGAAAGGAAACAGAGTTGCTTTCAGAAAACTTGGCTAACTCCGATTTGTACAATACTAGAAAGCCAGGCCCTGTCTTCCCTTGGAGTTGCAGGCTGACAAAGGCCTTTAAAATGAAAAGCTAAGCTGTAGAATTGTGTGAACTGATCTAAGTATTATGAAATAGGCAAATATATTTAACAAGCTTCCCTGGAAAGAAAGGACCTGAAACAAAAATAAAAGTAAAATTCTGGTATTAGGAAGGGAGCTGGAAGGCCAGGAAGCTTGCTGGTTCAAGAAACTGAACTCTGAACTTTAAGAAGTGAACTTGAAGACAGAGAAAGGATGCTGCTGGGCTGAGTGTCCTTCCAAATTGAGGAGTTAATGCAACAACTTTTGTCACTGGGGATATAGTTCTGATTTGCAGTGTCCAAGAGTTTTTTCCTAAGGAATAAGAAAAGAAATGATAATGTCAAGTTGACTTCAGATTCCATAGTACACATTGCTCAACATACTCCTCTCTCGTATCTGGAGTGGAGGTCATTTACAGTGGACATTCCCTTATCCATGGGGGGTACATGCCAACACTGCCAGAGGATGCTGGAAACAGAAGGTAGTGCTACACCACGTATATATGACTCTTTTTTTCATATCCATACATATTGTGGTGAAATTTAATTATTTTGAATGGACTTTTCTTTCTCAAATTTTGTGAATTTATAAAAAAATATCATTCCCATAACTATATATGATTTGAAGGAAAACTCCACACCTTCCTATCAGTCATGCTCCATTCATCACCACCCTCCCCCCCATGACTTCCATGTCAATATCTGAGTTTAATTTTTATATCAGGCACAGTCAGGCATCAGCAATAACTGATAATACAATAGAGCAGTTATAAAAATCTCCTGTTGTAAAATTTATGTGAATGTAGTCTCTCAAAATATCTTGCACATATCTTCGAACTGCAGTGGGTGCAGTTAGCTGAAAGCAAAATTGTAGACAAGGTACTACCATACTCCTATTTCCACATGGCTGAGGTTCTTTTGAGGTTAAATTTCTTCAGTTTTGCAGCAGAGCAATCAGAAAAGATTTGAACAATAATGTAATCTGTAAGAATTTTATTTTCAACTTCCACTCAGATAGCTACCAACTCAAATTGGGATGTTTGGCATTTCTGCTACATCACCTGCAACTGTGACTTATTCTTTCCCCCAGTTTAAGTGGAAACAGAAACCCAACAAAGTTTGTAAATATTTTGCTTCTGAAGCTTATTTTTCACTTTTGGAGTTTATTTTGTGAATCATTCCTTTCCTTCATTCATCCAGATTCATTTTTTCCCACAAATACATATTGAGCATCTATTAAGTGCCACACCTTGTTCTAGAAGCTACATCATGAATCAGCAAACAAAACTTCCATGACAAGATCACACTCCTAGGTTAGCAATTTATTTGTGAGCTACCTTTGCCCATGGGTGACCTGAGATTATTCAGAAAGATGATGACCTTGAGGGTAAGACTGAGACAGTAATAAAGAGCCGGACCTGCAAAGCTAAGGGGATACAGAATTCAGGCAGAGTAGAGAACTCAAAATAGAGAACTCAGCTAGTACAGAGGTAAACCAGAAGCCCAGACCTGTTCCAGGGACTGAGAAAACATCCAGGAGGAGGCTGCAGACTTCAAGATGAAAGCCAGTAGTGATTGGTGGGCAGAGCTTTGTGGGTGATTGCATTTGGATTTTATTCTAAGTGCAAAGGGAAGCACTGAAGTATTTTAAGCAGGGGAGTGACATCATCTGATTTACATTTTAAGGCGTGCCAGTTGCCTGTCTGCAGGGACAAAGCTGCGCATGGGAGTAAAAGCATGGGCATTGGGCTGGGTCTCCTTTGACATCATGACCACTGACCTCAAGGGGCAATCACGTGTGCCTCTGGTCCATTAACCTCCTCTATCCTGAACAGCCGCTCAATAGCACCATTTTTGCCTGAAAACCTGCCCATCTCCTTCCTGCTCATGGTCTTGCAGCTGACTCCAGTGAGAAAAGTGCAGGGGTCACCCAGCATATCAATCAGCATTGTATTCAGATAGGCTGTCATCACTCTGGGTCCTGTTAACTGGAGTTCCTTTGTGAGAACCACCCTTCCAGAGCCTCCTCTCCCAGCCTTCTCCAGAGCAGTCTCCAGCTAGTTTCCTCGCTCCTGGTATCATCCAACTTGTACCTCTCCCACTTCTCTGCTTCTCATCAGCAAAGAAACCTGCTGTGTGATTTTCTTCCCATCTTACCAAAAACTAGAAAGCTCCTTTGAGCCCATTTTTCCTCTCTATCTTTTGTTTTAAAATTACAGTCAAGTTCTCCTGAAAAGTGGTCTAGATTCACTGTCTCCACTGTCTCTTCTTTCAAAGACCTGTCCCAGGGGGACTTGTGTGGTGTGACTCAGAAACTGCTTTTTCTTAACACACCCCCTGTTACAAAATTTGGTGTTCAAGCCTCATTTCTCATCTTTGTGGCTATTTTAGTGACTAACTCCATATTGGGCTGCAGGGAAAATAACCCCCCTCCTGAAGCTCCACTGTCCACCAGTGCCCACCTCCTGACTGTCTCCTGCGTGCCTGAGTGTCACCCTTCCTCCTCAGCCTGCCTAGGGCTGCTCTGTTCATTTAGTCACTTCTTTTGTTCATTTATTTTTAATTTTTTAATTGATTGCATATAGATGTGTACTTGACATTGTTGTATATACCTTGAGGTTCTTCCACCTCCTTGTACCCCTTGAATCATCATCTTAATCTCTTGTGCTCATCTGTCCAAGTTTGCCCCCACCCCCTTGCGCTATGCTTCAGTTCTCATAGTTTGTGTTAATTGTCCTTTTGTTTCCTTGTTTTCCCTACATCCAGCAGATAGGTGAGATCATCCAGGAGTTCTCTTTCTTTCTGACTTATTTCCGCTAGCATGTTTTCGTCTAGCTCCATCCATGTCAGCACAAATGCATCGAACCACCTTTCTGTTACTCTAGCTGGCTCCTTGATTTCAAAGCTTGACTTTTCTATCACACATGTTGCCATTCATTCTCAAAATCACCTCTCCAGCATTGAGGCCTCCTAAACAGACGGCTTTATTGCCTTATTGCTCCTTTCAAAGGTCTGACAGAGAGCTCACGCTCAACCTGTTCTAAGTTGAATCCTGATGCCCACCGAGCCTTTGCCACTCAGTCTTGGCCACACCCAGCTGATAGTACATTTTTATCCTGCTCACTCTGGCCACGGCCTTAGAGTCTTTATTCATTTCCTCACGCCCCACATTTAGTCTATGAGGAAACTGTGTTGGCTCCTATTTCAAAATGTATCCAGAGCCTGACCACCTTCCCCAGTGCCCCTGATGTGAGGTGCAGCCACCTCTGCTCTATTACTGCTCCATTCCACCGTCACTTCTCTCCCATCTGCTGCTAACACAGCAGCCAAGGACCCAGGAGAGGTGCCCAGAGACCTTGCAGGCAGTTTCAGTGAGTGAGAGGTCAATGCTGACATGCATGGACACTCATGAAGACACCAGCTGATTTACTCTTTCCAGGGGAGCAAAAAGGACACTCCTCTCTGGACTCTTATGACCCAGTCACTGTTGCTCCATTCAGTCACTGAATCACTCTCTGATCACTCTGCATTCCACATTACTCCTCAAGCACTTGCAGGTCACCCATCTAGGGCTCTGCCAGGACCTGGAATCCAATGAGCATCCATCACTGTGTCTTTTCTTGCTCTGCTGAGATTCCACTTTGACGACTGAACATGCTTAAGTGCTTGTTTAATCTATTAAAACGTAAGCTTCTTGATAGCAGTTTTTAACCTATTCTATCCACAGCATGTGCCATGGAACCATAGAACATGTTATAGCTACTTGATTAACTGATTAAATTATAGAAAAGATATTTCAAAGAGGATGGAGGTTTAAAACCTTTTTTCTTAAAAATAAATATAAAATGCTTGAACATATGTTCTGCTGATGGGCATAGTCCTGTAGCAAAGAATCTGTTAATACGGAAGTGAGATAATGTGGAAGGCAGAATATGTACCTAAAAACATACGCATGCTTGTAGTTGGTGAATTGGAAAGAACAAGAGGATCTGGGATGGTTTCTCCATTAATTCTATACAATAAATATCCCTGGAATCCGTCCCTGCAGACAGTGATGCTGTGATTTTGCTGTAAAGGCACCCTTCTTACCCTTGGCAGGAGACTGACCAAAGTTATGTGGTATCCTGAACTTCATCCTGCACTGAAGCGCAACCATAAAAAGTTCTTTTTTTTTTTTTTTTTTTTTTGGTGCATAGCTAAAGCATTAAAGCCTCAGGGTGATTTTTAAAATTAAAACCCCAGAGTGTTTTAAAATTTTTAAGTGCTGCATATTTTAAGTACTGTAAACTAAGAATGACATTTTCATTAGTGCCTCCTTCTCTTTCAGGAACTATGTGAAAAACAACATTTGCTTTCTGAGTCATCACCAAGAGGAGTTCGTGCCAAAGCAGCTTCAAAAAAGAAATCCCCAAGAGCAGCTCTCGGAGTGCAAAAAGCTGTGTGGCAGGGGACAGACAAGGCAGCTTTCGCCAGAGACCTAGTGGCCTCAAAGCCTTCCAGATGTGGATTGAGGACCAGAAACCCTTAAATAGGGGGTCTTTGTACCAACTATATGTGCCACTCATTCCCATGCTTTCTCTTCAGTGTCTTGGAGCTAGTGTGAAAGGGACACCCTGAATGGTAGGCAGTCTTTAATCTCCAACTGTCTAAAAGGAACTTGAAAAGGTAAATGCAACAGATTCCCACGTGATCTCTTTTCCTGAGCAAAGGACCTGGTTAAAAGAACACTGGCTGGTTCAGCGCTTCCCACCCATTTCACAGAGCAGCCTTTGAAGAACTCAGGTAGTGATGCAATCAGTTTTTGCCTTAATGTGTGCATGGATACAGGCTTATGATTCAGAAATGGTCTGAGCTTGGGTTTTCCTTTTTTTGCCCACTCCATACTACATGCATCTTGTGTAACAAGGGAACAGGATATGCTGTAGACAACTGCGCTCCTGTTCTTTGGGATGGGATCCTTACTAGAACATTAGCAACAATTCTGAATTACAGTTCAACAAGTGCAGAGTACAGCTTACCTTATGGATGACTACCATTTAATACAGATACTCTAGTTTTATTAATTCCATGTAGGAATATAGTATTGAGTTTTGTAATAGTTGAGAATAGTATTATCCATGCATTAAGAAATATGACTAGAAAGGACAATTTACAAATCCTGGGGCCATTATTTATATAGTTGTTACAAAACCTTCTAAAGAGCCATTAGATTATAGGTACCCAAATTTCTAAGCAGTATCAAGTTTGACTTCCTAAATCAAGCTTATGAAAGTCTCTCCTTACAAGGCAAGGCTTTCAGGATAATTTAATAGCAAGCCATAGTCTTTGTGATTCTTTGCATGCCCCGGGAATCTCACTACCTCAGATTATGGCAGCAGGCTGCAAGAGATGCTTCTAGAAGACTGCAGGTGTAACGCCGCTCAGCCCTCAGAAGCCCTTCCTACACTCAGCTCCCTGATAAAAGAGGGACAGCTGGCTGGACCAGAAGCCTGGGTTTCTATCCACAACAATGGGTTGATCCTTTCTGTTTTTTTCCAATTAAATTTTAGGACTTGGTGAGACATTTTACTAACAGAAATCGGATATAATAGAAACTCCACAATAAAGGCTATCAAACCACTGACTAGCAGTCCCTGAAGTTATTTTTTAAACTAGGGAAGAACTACATAGAACTTAAAAAAGCATATAAACAACCTAACTTAAAATAAAAAACTTAAAAAGCATGATTCACCCTGAAGAAAAGGGAATTCTCAGAGGCCAAAACCTTTCTATTTGGCTGGGGAATTTTCCTGTTGGCCATTCACAGACTGTTCCAGTTTGATATGTAGGCAGATGATCCACTACATTCTCTTATAAGAAAATGGAATGACTTTACATCGATGGGAGCAACAGTGCAAGTGCATGATGAGAGACTCAGGAGAATAGTGGATGTCCTGGTTCTGAAATTACTGTCTAAATTAAAATTGCTAAGGGCAGTTAGGACAGAAGATTTGGTATATGAATCCTGTCACACTACATTTCACATCCAAGTTAGAACATGCACTGTTTTCCATGTTTGTTTTAGCAGAAGCAAATGTTTTGTAGAGGGCCACTTTATGAACATGATGACTCCTCAGTGGAATTCTATGATGAAATGAAGGAGAAAAATCAAGACACAATCAACATGAACTTTTTTCCTTTGCTAAGTACCACAGACTGTAAGATTTGTTGTGTTATTTTTTGAAGTTCAAAAACTGTATATTCCTTAAGCAAAGTTTTCGTTTAGCCAGCCACTGTTAAATGAGCAGAAAAGTGTTCATGTACCTAGTAGGTTTCGCATAGCAATTTCAGCTTTAGTATCTCAAATATGCTGTCTTATTTTACTTTCATTATTCAGTTTGAAACTAATTCTGTCTTGAATTTTCACCCAATAAGCCCCTAATCAGTTTAATTTAAAAAAATAAAAAAGGGGGAAAACTTAGCATTTGGATGTATATGTTGACAATTTTTATTTATAAAAAAATGTACAGCACTTGTGAAAAGTCAGCAGAAGACACCAGACACATTCAGTTCTTACCAAGTTTGTTCAGAGTGTAGTAGGCTCGCCGTGACACTCTCTCAGGCGATGCTCATGTAGCAGCCCTAAAACCAGACCTGGTCAGATTGTCTTTTCCTTCCTCTTCTCTGAGCAAGCATTTGATAAACGACTGATCTAACCAGTTTTCAAGTCACGTCATACTGAAAACTTTACACCTGGTTTTGTACACTGGCCATATAGCCATATTTTCCCCTCTTTTTTTTTTTTTTGGTGAACACTGCAAAACAGGAGGTCATTAATGACTATTAATTAAAACTAAATGGAAATTCTAAAATGGCCCAGAGCCATTGAGCCATTCTCTCTATTTTATGGTTACCTATTCTACTGGTTTTAAAATGAAGCAAAAAAAATACAAATGTTTAAAAAAAAAAAAAGAACAAAAGTCTGAAATCACAATTAAGTCTTTCACAAGAAAGAAAATATAAAAGTCTTTGCCCCCAACTTATGAGGGAGAGGCAGGGTAGGGGGAGGCATTGGAAAGATAAAAAATAAACTATATGTACTGTTAAGTGCAGTGCTTAAACTAGGTTTTCAAGATCTTTATAACATGGGAAGGAAAATACTAGAATATGGAGGTTAAGATGTTGCAAATTTTTTCTCAAAGGCTTCAACACATTTTTAGAAATTCAGGTTTCAGGGGAAGATCGTGTTGGAACACTGTCTTCTATAGGTTTCTATTGAGAGGCTAATCCAACTCACCACATAGCGTTACTTCGCAGTAAAACTGAGGGTTATACTGAACCCCAAATACAAGTGGCAGAGTACACCTGCAGCCTGGGATCACCACTCCAGGGCTGGTGGGTGACCTGGTCATTGTTCTGCAAATGCATAATTATTTGAACTTTCAGAGCTGCACTCCCAGCTACAGAGTAGTCACTCTTTAGTGATATTAAATAAGACACTGCAAAGGGAAAGAAATATCTTGCAAAATGGCTTTCAAGTTCAAGTTGAACTATATAGTAATTATAATTGTTGGCACAGAGGCAGCTTGTGGGCACTTTTTGTTAAAACAGCACAATGTATCAACTCCTGACAAGACTCTTGCTTCTTAGCCTTGAACACCAACCTAAGGTTATGACTCTCCTACAACTAGTCTCTTCAGAATATCAGAGGTACAGGTGAGGTACAACTCATCACAGATTCTCATATCCACTTGTCGATAAGAGGTTTTTCTTTTAAAACTACAGTTTTGTAACTTTTAAAAGCAAGTTCTATCACATTAAATTAGCAACATAAAACATTATGCTTAATCTATAAAGTTCTACTCTGGTTTCCTATAGATTATATACATGTTTTTGTTTCTAATCTGCAAGGTAAAATCCTATTTGATATTTGGTAACACAGCATTAAAAGATAGTACACACATGTGGCATATATTTACAAAATACTCTTCAAAAAAGCCTCACGATTCAGCAAAAGTCTAAGCTTGCATAGATTAAAAAAAAAGAATGAATACAATTTTTGTTAAAAAGGAAAATGGGGGGGGGGAGAGTTATATAGAATGGATATGAAGAGAATCTTTTCCAAACTTTTATTTGTGCACATTCAATTGAAAAAGATAACTTTTACAGGTTCTTTGGTGCCCATATTTAGCATACAAAAATGTAAAAGACTATTCACAAATAAAACACATTAGCTCAAACTGGAAAAAATAACAACAACAAAACAGTTGAAGGTAGTGCACACTGTGACAGCTCTGCTTATCCGGACATGAGAATTACTGCGAAAATAAATAGAACGTCCTTTTGTAAAAGCAGCAATGCCATGTCTTGTAAACTTCCTTTTATATTACAGCAAGGTTTGAAATAAAATCCGAAGGGACTGGAGCTTACACTGTAGCCGTGAATGAATAAAAGAGTCTATTTCCTCAATCACTGTTGGTCCAGTTTTCCTTTTGTTTTGAGTCCAATGTGCAGCAGGTTTTAAAAGGTGCTCAGTTAAGATTTCTAATAATTAAGTGATGAATTATAAAATTTCCTTCCTGCTTTCAAACACAAATGGGTAAATCTGTTCCACAGCAGTTGCAACAGCCTTTACATTGGGACCTGTGACAACACAATGGAGGAAGGGTGAGAAGCGGTGCAAGAGAACACCAGGAAGAGGTGATTTTCCAGAATTAAACTCATCCAAGTCATCGAGACAATCAAGAACATTTTTTTTTTAAATACACATTTACATAGTTAGACACAGCCATAGTAAGAGAATAAGCACTCAGGGGACGATTAAGAAGCCTGGACTACAAAGTGTTATTCACCTTGTTTTAGGAAACCAATGGGGAAAACACACATTTAAAAACTGTACATGGACTAGCACGGAGGACACTAAGCGTGCCATGGTGTGCTTTTCAAAGGAAAGAGTGACGAGTGCACCGGGCAGCGATGACCCTGCGGTCTGGCTTTGGACTAGGCTCTCACCAAGGCTCAGGATGACTGAGGAACCCAGCAGCGTGACATAAAAACAGGGCTAAAGTGCTGGGAAGTAAAAGGGCTTGTTGCCCACAAATGCCACAATCTAAACATTCTCACACACTTGCTACTCGGTAGCTATAGGTTTATTATTCATCTGGCCACCTTCACCATCACAGCTTACACAGTAAAGAAAAACCAACCGAACAGGTGTGAAGGAGGGAGGACACACAACATGAATTAACCCACAGAATGGTAGGAAAACCACGAAAAGTGCAAACTCTAAGTAGCTGGAAGAAACATGAAAGAAAATGAAAGTTTGGCAACAAAATTTCTCTAATGCACACATCACTCTTCTTAAAGAGCCTGCAAAACACACACATGCGCCCACTGTGAAGGACCCACCCATCTTACCCTGTTCTTCCCCCACAGTGTTTTGTCCCTGGGAACCATTCAGTGTGTGCTCACTAAGCTGTCAACAGCTCACAGGGTAGCTCAGGTGTGAATATACAATGTACACTGATTAACCATGCTAACTGTCTTTCTTGGTTACTGTAGTGTTTAAGTCTCTATTAACTGGCTATGGATGTTACATATGTATCATTTTATTTCATGCTTAGCAGGGCATTCTCAAGAGACTCAGATGTCCTAGATCTGACTCCAAAGTATAGAAGCAAACAGATGAGAGAAGGAAACCAACAGACCTGTTCCCCACCACTGTTAAGATTCAAACATGATCTTGGTAACAGGTGATAAAATGTTTCTCAGGGAGATACAAAAATCCACTGTACGAGTCCAAACTAAACCTTACTTGTGAGGGTATAAAGGTGTTAATAATATTTATTTCCCCTTAAAAGGAGTAAAATGAAAAATTCAAAGACCCTAAAGAAATTTTCCTTAACTCAATTTTGTCTGACCTTGGGCCCCACTCCCAAGAAACACCTGTGTGAAATTCACAACCACCGTATGTTACTGTTGCTCTTTGATAACTTCTCCCTTGTCTTTCGAAATCATATCTCCAAATACATAAGAGATTCAAAAGACTTAACAAAATACACATATAAATATGTACCAGTAACATTTGAATATTTTGCTTATATATTACTCTTATATGGATCAGAAAATGAGATCCTCTCAAGTATTTTAAATGCCAAGATATCGTAAGTACAAAGATCATACTATGAGAATATACACTAGAATATTCTTAGTAGCTTCAAACTGGAAACCATCTAAACGCTTATGGATGGCATGTTCAATACCCTGGATACGAAAACACAACAAGAATGGTCTACAGTTACATGAAACAATACAAATGATTCTCACTAAGGAAATGATGAGTGAAAGAAGACAGATACAAAGTACTAGATTATATATATAAAGTAAAACTGGAATATAAAATCAGGCAAACTAATCTACAGTGTTGAGTGAGGAGACTGGTTCACCCTAAAGGGCAGACGTGAGGGAAATGAATATATCAAATACCATTTCTACTTGGAATGGGCATCTCTCATTTCATTCAACTGACAGATGATACATCTAGTTTCAACACCATAACATACCTGTTACTGTGATACTTCCTGTTGAAAAAATCTGTAACGTGGCTCTAAGAGATTTTATCCGATAGCATACAGCAGGATGAAGTTCTGGTTCATAACTGCACACAAAGACAGGCACAATTAATATAAATACATTCAGTCAGACAAGTAAATTTGGGAAGATATCTTGATTCCTCAACAACCTACCTGGCATGAGGTCTATTATTCTTTGTGAATTCTGGCAAACGGATTTCAAATGGCATGTTACACACTGCCAAGACGTTAACCACCTTAAAATCTGTGAATATTACCTTCAGGAGAGAAGTAAAACTCAGTGAATTATTTTGACACTTGAAAAAGCCTGCTCATTAGCCAAGATGTGGTAATTTTTATCTTTAGCCAGAAATATCTTAAGCATGGGTGACCTAATATTTTAAGTTATGAATCACTCTATAATCCTATTATTAAAGGGGGGGAAAAGCTCAAAAACATTTAAAATAAACCTGAGATTCTGCATAATTAAAACAATACATATAGAATCTTTTTAATCTGTGTTTAGATTAGTTATTTAATACTGGAAACAGAGCATTAAGGTAGATTAGAGAACAAAGAAGAAAATCAAAACAAAGTCCTCTCTCTCGAGATTTAAAGTAGAAAAACTGTCACTTAAAAGGTTAATAAGCAAATGATGACACTGAGCTCCAGAGGTGAGACTATTTTCCATACACAGCACAGTAGATGACAGTTGTGTGAGTTTAGTTCCGTGTTTTCTTTGGGGGCTAGAGTAACACAATTGTGGTTTGTTATCTTGAATTCTTCTTAGCATTTCTAATGCTCTAAGAAAAAGAGGCTTCAAGGCTGAACATAACATCCTTTTACTAACTAATTTTTGCTGCTAATATCTTGAATAGTTTTATTTCAGCATGTTTTCAAATGTTCCTAATAAAACCACAATTCCGTATGAACAAACTATTCTCCAGCTCAGTGTTTGCTCAAGACATCAGCTATAGAGAAGAGAATCTAAACTGAGTAAAGTGGTGACAGCATCCATTATTTGGCTCCCTAAACAGTCTCCCCTGCAGCTACACTGCCTTCCTGTCCCACCTCAGAGGACACTGAAACCCTCAGATAGAAATTCAACTTCCAACCACTTCTTGCCCAGATCCCAGGCAGGCCAGATCTACTTCTCCAGGGAGCACAGCTCATCTTGATCTTCCATTTACCTAATATTTGCAAGTGACGGCAAGTCCAGTACATGTTGCTAATATTATTCAACTCTACAAAATTAGATGTGACAAGGCTCTCCTGCCAGCAGTGTTCACTTTACAAGCACCAACCTGTGCGTTCAGGTCAAAAGGCCCTCTACCCACCATACTGACAGGCCACGGCGGAGACACAAACATGACCTGTGCTGTGTTGGCAAGGAATGCAGCTGAAGGAGTTGGAAAGGAAGTTTTAATTTGTTGGTTTTTTTTTTTTTTTTTGAGGCTACGTCACACTATGTTGCCTGGGGTACCCTGGACTCAAGCAATCCTCAGCCTCAGCCTCTCAGGTAGCTGGGATTATAGGCGCACACCACCACGCCCAGCTATTTTTTGAGACTAGGTCTCACTATGTTGTCCCGGGTGGGTCACGAACCCGTGGATTCAAGTGATTCCCAGGCTCAGCCTCCCGTTCTAGGTTGGGATTAAAGCCGTGCACCACCACGGCCAGCTAGAAGTTTTAATTTGTAAGGGAACAAGTCTCTATGAGAAAGAATTCAAGAAATAAAAAAAGCCTAGATACGTTACAAAGACCTTCTGGGCAAGTTTTGCTGCCATCATCATTGTATTGGCATACAAAATTGTATTGTACCAAGAGACAATAAAAAATGAAACAAACAACAACAACAACAAAAGAGAAAAAGCCAATCATAAGAGGAGCTTCTGTTATGATTTCATAGTTAACTAGATCTAAAAAAAATTAACTTTAAAAAAGAAATCCTTGAATATTTACAGCTTGGATGTTTTCTGAAAACGTTACCTGAAAACCTAGTTTCTGTAGACTTCGGGCTAAACGTCTGGCACCAAATTTAGCTTCTTCTTCACTATGATTTTCAGGAAAGAAAAAAAAATTGTCAGGAGATAGATTTTGTACTGGGAAACAAGCCAAACTATATTTTTGTTTTTAAGTCTAGGAAAATGTTCCCACTGTAGGAAAATTAAGAAATAAAAATTAAAAACCTAAGCAATATTTACCTTGTTGCTCCAGTGCAAATAATTTTTCCTGAGGACCAAATTGTGGCTGTAATTCTAGGTTTTCTAAGCTTCATTAATACTTTCTGCAAAACAAAACAAAACAAAACAAAAGGACTGATTATACAGTGTTTTCATGTATGGTTCTGCTTGATGTAGTCATTTTATATTTAAATACTATTCACACTTACCCAAAATTGAAATAACTGATCTTTAAATCACACCTTTTTAAATCAAGTACTACACTGACCAGAAAGAACACATTAACCTAAAAGCTATTTAATTAAAAACAGAAGGTCTCTATACATCTGTCACTATATACATGAAGCCACTGGACTGCAAGGATGTAAACATTGCATTTCTTTTTCTGCTGTGGTCAAGTAACTGGAATTTGTCAGATCCACAGCACCTCAAACAGGCTATCCATTCACACTGCAAAAGCTTCATAGTAACTGTTGCTTTCATCTACAATAATCTTCCCACAAACTTTTTATTCATTTTGGTCTCTCATCAGACATCACTTTCATAGGGATCTTTTACAACCATTCCACCAAAAAATTATCTTTTCTTTCATTTATAGCTCCACTTTATTGTGCTTCTTTACATCATTACTACTTTATACTATGCCTGATAGTTGAGACATTACAGATTCAAGTTCAGTATGCAAATTCTGAAGGCAGGGAAAATATTGGAGCTGGAGATATAATTTTAGATTGCTTAGACATGAACACCGCTTAAAGATAAGGGTTTGCATGAAATTACTTTCATGCAAGGATATGTAGGTCAAGAACCAAGGTCCAAGTTAACATGTGAATTTAAATTTTAGATTCCCATTTATGTGTAAGAAAGATATTTACTGAGTAATGTAAAACATTAGAACATTTCTCGCTAAAACTTCTGTCACATTTTGAACTACTCCCTTTCAGTCATTTGCCATATTATCAAACTAGAGAAAGCTAGTTTGGAAAGATGAAATTTACCTAAGATGCAAAATGAAATTTCAGTTAAAATATACTTTAGCTATAAATTTCATGTACAACTGGCTGAGAAACATTTAACTAAGTTCATTCTACACTTAACTATTTATCAGTGGTTTGATCTTCCATTCATATTTTTTAGCTAACTTTTCTAAAATACTTTCTGTCAAATGGTAATGTAACAAAGACGCATTAGGCATTTTCTCTTCTTAAACTTCATAGCAAACATATTTACAGTGAAAAATCATTATTGATGAACTTGGAAATCCATAGTTGTGGATCAGTGAAATCTTTAATTGAATCTAATTCACCTTTACTTAATTTTGAGAACTAAGATTTAATAATTTACTTAGGTATACTGACATCTGACTATTAGAGTTTACATAAAGACTTCATATATATTCTTGAGTTTCAAAATAAATGTATATATACATATTCATTCTTTGGTTTTTAAAAGCCAAATGAACACATCTACTGCCATTATAATGTAACTCTCAAAAATACTAAGCAAATTACCAACTCTTACTGTAAATGTTATAAGTTTAACAAAAACTAAAATGTCCAGGTTAGGATATAGTGATATTATTTTCAGCAATTTGTAACTGGAAAAAAACATTTATCTTGGTTAATTCAAGAGGAGCATGAAAAGAGACTTGCTCACTACTGTGTTCAGCACACGAGCATACAGTAAGGTATTCTTAAAACTATGTGCAATATGAATACATTTTAGCACAGCATTCACAGAACTATAAAATTAGGTGATGCAGCACACATATTAAAATTCAGATACTTACTCCAACATCACGCTTATAAATTACATTTGCTCCTTCCAAAGCAATCTTCCTTAAGTTCAAATGGCATCTTGTTCTAAAAACACAGACTACATTTGTAATTAGAATGTCCAATGCAACATCACTGTCTGCATCCATTGGGGTAGTTTAAAAACTTAGCTTCCCACCACGAAGATCACATCCTGAGAAATGAAACAAAACAGAGTAATTAAACTTAAATATGTTGTTAACTTAGTTTCACACACAAGCTTGAAAGTTACAATGTAAGAAATGAATCTACATTATTTTTCAGACCTTATACAAATCAAATTGTGTCTCTCTGCCACTCACTGAAAATGTCATTTTAAAAAGAATACTGTCTAATAAAATCCTTCCAAATCTGGACCTCTCATTTCTTACAATTACAAGTAACATTTATACACACCAGGAGTTCACCAGACTTAATCTCCTGCTGCTTGCCTTCACAAGCACTGTGTTCCAAGTTCATTACAATTATGGCAACTCTCCAAACACACACCACATTCAAAGTCTGGACTTTGTGGTCCCACAATGTGCAGCTGCTAATGGTGTCACACCCAACTCAGACCACTTGCTAGGACTACTGAAGACAGAATTATTTATAAATTAACAGATTTTCTCATTTACTAGTTATTCATTCTTTAGTCACTTAACGTCCATCCATTGAGGCTACTGAGAACAATCCTAAATCTAGATTAAATTTCTCATCTACCTAGATTTCCAAACAATTTCTTCTTTAGTACCTACCAATCATGGGAAAAACTAAATGTATCACACCTGCAACTTTATTTCCAAAGTCAAGTATTTTGCTTGTATGTAAGAGTTAATAAGAAGCTTTACCCCACCTACAAATCTCTTAACACAACATCTATGAAAATGCTTATGCATTATACTTTATTATATTTACATTTATATTTAATAAGTAATTATTTTACTGGTTAGCATTATTAGTTCAAAGGGAATGTGTTTAAGCATGATCACAACAAATACAATACTTGAAAGTGACATTTAAACACACAAAATTGTTACGCCTACTAACATGATAGTATAAAATATTTCTGATACAAAAGGACAAAAAGAACAAAATACAACTACCACCACCCAGCTTAAACTATAAATATCACAATACGATCCATACTTCTCCATGAACTTCTCAAAAATCACATGTTCATTCCTCCCTCCAAAGGTGGAGAAATCCCTGAATTGGTGTTTTATGATTCTCATAATTTATCCAAAACTGATTACATGTGTATTATGTCCCTTAACCCAACTAATCATGACTTTAAAGAAAGTACATTGACTGATGGGTTTGATTTGCTAATTTTTCCTTTTAATTCTCCGGAGGACAGTTAGAGAAGACCTCAAGTGAAAATCAGAAGTATCAGTTTCTTATTTGATTGGTGAATTTTAACAGACGAATTGATTTTTAAGACAATTGATGCCTTCTATTTATTCCTGAGTTAGGAACTAAATTAAAATTTCCTGAGTAATTTTCCATTTTTTCTAAATTTTGAAATTTTTTGACAAACTTACCGTAGCTTTCTTTTCATTACATTTTATGACCCTTGCTTTGCTTTTTTTGTTTTTCCATTCACCTGTCATCAAATTGCTAGGTTTTCCTATTTTGTTAGGTTTGTCAAAGAGACGGCAGTTATTTGACCCTCTTTATCAGTTTCTTTGCCTACATATTCATCATTAACTCTTCTAAAGATCATTTTCTAATTTCTTATAATTAGAAAGTTAGATGCATAATATTTCAGTTTTGAACTTTTCCACTCTTCTTATAGATAAACATTTAAGGTGATTAAAACAACGAACAGTAAAGGTTTCTGAAATTGGATATGTTTTCATTACCCCTCAATTTTAACAATATTTAAATTTTCATTATTACTTTTCTAGACTATTTTGAAGTTCTTTGCCTTTAGAGATACATGGTCTTTAAGTTCATTAGTTAACTTTAAAGAATGAGATACTACATATACATACTATGCTAGGTCAAATACCAAACAGTGCTGGTGTAGGTGTGAGTAAACTAGAATTCTCTTAACACCTGGCACAAAAACTTTCTATAGGAGACAATCTGACAGTGTGTATTTAAATAATTAAAATATATATTGACTGTTAGTCCACTGCTAAAAAAGGTATTTCAGTAATAATTCAAATGAACAAAGTATAAATAGAATTAATTATACATTGCAACTTTGTTAATAATAGACTTCTACATGTCTACCTGGGAGGAACTGACTAAATATAGCACTGTATTATACTATATATGACTAAACAGTTTACAAATTATAAAATGACACGGATATAGACAGAGGTCCACAATGTGAAAAAAGCATCATGTTTGATAAGGGTTCATTTGGTTTATATATGTTCTTAATATCTGCCAAAATATTATTAATCATTCTATTTAGAGTTGACATCAAAGTGACTTTTAGAAAATAACATCGCCTATTGTTTTGTAGAGTCTGGATCTTTATTTTCTAAAATGAACAGAGAAAATACAGGAAAAATAAAGCTAATTACATTTTAATTTACAGTTATCAAAAAAATTTCCCACTGCCCAAGGCCTAATATTAAGACAGGTGTTTCGTCCTAGTTCAGATGTTCTGCTCTGTCCTCATGCAGAACCCAGCACAGGCCTGTCACTAGCTCCTCTAACAAAAAGGTTAAAACTGCCAGTGTCCTAACCTCAGGAGGGGTCATGTTTCCTCTTTCTATTAAAATGCATCATCAAAGCTGAAGCTGCTTCTTCTCATACAATGGTTTTTGGGAAAAGAACAAACACACTGTATTTTCGTTCTTTTGATTTTCTAGTGGTACTCAAAGACATTACTTCAGCAATCATCACAAACTGCAATCTGAAAGTACCTGGAAAACACTGCCACCTCCTGGCTTTTAAGACAAATGTTACATTCAATTTTAATTTTTCCATAAATACAGGCAAGACATTTAAAGTGAAACTCCACAATAAACAGTGTCATAAAAACAAAGCAAAAATAAGTCTAAACTCTAACCATAAGCCAAAAGAACAAAATTAAATAACCAGAGACTGCAGGAAAGTAGATTCTGGCTACTTGAAGTGTATTCACACTGCAGCTGAGGATATTGAGGGGATGACTCAAAGGGTTTAACCATAAAATTACCATCTGTGATTTGAGAAGTGGCAGAAGGGAAAGCTGGATGCGGACCAACTTGCAAACACAACACGAACCCATGTGGTCTCCTAGAGATAGCTCTTTTCTAAAGCAAGACCAAGACATTTAAACTAATCCCATATTCTTTATAAAGTTTCCTAAATACATTAGGAAATACACATTTTGTCTATACCCACGGGTCACATGCCTGTGACCAAGAAGGAGAAAAGATAACATACAGCCGTTCAGAAAGATGGTTCTCTTTACATCTGTCTAACAGGATAGCACCAAGCTTAAGGGTGCCCAGTATGTTTACATTTTATTTAATATGTATTAACTGGGTAAGTTAGCGTTCTCTTTAGTCTCCCTTTTGGACATTTGCGATACAATCATCACATTGCCCAGGGTGATTTAAGGATTAAATACAACTGTCTGTCAAGTGCACAGAATATACGTGGTTATTAAATGGTAGTATTATTGTTTGCTGGATTCACAAGGAGTTGAAAACTATAATCACATAGCACTATTTCATAAACTAATGCAAATGTCAAGAAAAGTCCAAGAAAAGTCACAATAATAGTATACTATGTTAGACAAGAATGAGCAGTCACACCAGTGGGTCACACTGCCTGTTCTATAAAAGTTTTATCAGACCATAACTATGTGTATGTATTTACATAATGACTATGTGGCATAATTCAGTAATTATGACAAAGATCGAATGGTCACAAGTCTAAATAGTTACTATCTGGTCCTCAAAGAAAGTCTGCTGATATCCAGGCTAGCCCAATGAGGCAGTAACAAAAAAAATAAAATGTAATATTGATAAATATAAAGTTCAGATTTTGAACAAAAAGCTTGTATGTCATGATCCTTTAGTGTATTCTAGTTTGAATAAAACAACTGTAAGAAAAATCTGAGAATGGATCTGAATAACAAATATTAGGGAATTAATATAAACTTTCTGTTAGCTGAAATAATAGGATGGTTATTTAGACAAATATACTTAGTTTTTAGAGAAACAGAGTAGATATAGTGAGAGGGGAATGTCCTATCTGTAGTTTATGGTAAAATACAGTTATCGTTCACTATCTGAGCTCAAGGACAAATAGGTTTATATAGTTTCAGGTAATCCATTCAATATCTGGGATCCTGCCACAAGAATCAAACAAATCTGGATGGATGGTCCATTCAAGGTACAGAATAAATCTGGGTAGTGGGTATACCTGTATTTTAAGATACACAAAAAGCCATATTACTGCTTGACTTGTAACTGCTAAGCGTTGATATATAGGTATTGATTACAGTTACCTGTCTGAAAATTTTCACAGTAATTTCTGAGAGATGCTTAAGACTTTACTTCACAATAGGTCACAGTAAGACAACAAAGATTTGATTTACATTACTTAAAAATGAAAACTAAAAAACCTAGTAGTGTTTGGAACAAAGGCATAAACTCTGCACTGCAACATTAAGAACATCCTGTCTATCATTTAAAGACAGAACTGGAAAGCAGGATGGACTAGATACAAAAATAGTTTGGTGACTAAAGTCTCAGAACATTAAGCATAAGAAAGGAAAGACATATCTGGATACAAAGTAAACAGCCAGAACAAATGAAAGTCACACTGAAGTAGATTTCATTAAATTACACCAAAACCAAAACCCTGCAAAGCAGTGGGTGCCCAGAAGCTAAGGCTGAAGACAATGGAAGACAGGGCTAAGGCCTAACCAGAGGTTGGGAATGTTATAGGGGTTTCCTGCAAGAAGGGAGATGATACTACATGGCTTCGAAGATACCATCTAAGGTCAAAATGCCTGGATCTGAATTGCTTATATGAAAACATACTATAGGTAGACTGAGATTGTTACTGTGCCTTCAACATGTGTTTGTGTCGAAGAGGCAATGAAGCCAGAAGAAGTAACAGGTCAGTGACAACTGCAAAACCTAACTTATTTGGCAGGTGACATGCTATCATGAGGACATTCTGTACATACTTTAGAGTCAATCCTCTGGGCTAGTGGGCATTTGCGCAATTTGTGAATTTAGCAATTCTGCCAAAAATTTTATTAACAGTCTAACAATAAAAATCCTTGCATTTACCAAAAGGGAGAAATCACATATTATACTACCCACATTATATGAGGCATTTAACAAGTACTTTTTAAGTAGAAGCAAACATAACCATTTCAGTAAGTTAGAAAATCTTCTTGTGCATCTTAACCTACAAGCTATGACTACCTAAACACCAATTCTGAAGACCAGTAAGCAGATAATTAACATTCATGTGAACGACCTATATCAAAATTGAATTATTCCAACTTAAAAAAAAATCTGTATTATGCTTTTGTTTTATGGTAATTACAAAGATACTGTTTTTTAATGGAAGCTAACAACTCTCAGAGTTCCCAGCAATTATCTACATTTAGAAAATGGTAATGAGCATGTATTTTATGCTTCAATCAATAAAAATATTAGCAGTTCCTAAAAGTAGTGGAAGAAAATTTAATTTTTGATTTTCTGAAAAAAAAAAAAAAAAAAAGGAAAGATAACTCAATATTTTATCCCCTGATGAGAAGGTTTCAGTTGAAAATGAAGTACTTTGCAGTTTTAGAATACTGTGTAATATAACACATTCTGTTTAAACAGTAAACTACTTAAATTTCATTATTTCATAATTATTAACGTATCAATATACAATTACGAAAACAGATATGTCAGGACCTGGATCCTACATGACAGTGGGTTTATGGAACTGTTCCTACCTTATTTGTAAAGTACAAATAACACATTTACTTCACCTGCTAGCTTTGAGATAAATGAGCACTTTAAAATCATAATGTTCTTTATTGAAGTAATGCCACATTAGTCAATGCCAAATTAGTATTAACTAAAACAACAGTGTGCACAGCAAAATGAAAAAGTAAATTTTCTGAATACAATTTGAGATTTAGCAATTCAAACTCAAAGATGACGAATTTTGTATTATGTAAAAGTAACATTTTGGATGACTTAATTTTTCAAACAAATGGTTCTAATGCATGATTTTTAAAGAAAACAACATACAATGTTCTGATTGCATAAGAAAGACTCAAAGAAAAAGTGACCTCACATTCTACCACAGTGATTACTGATGTGTTCCTTTCTCCTCTAGTCATATAAGCACGTTTTTAGGTTGCTAAATCCAGATATATGACAGTGCACATTAAGAAAGACTGGAATCACAATCACACACTATTGTATATAGTTAACAATGGATTTTGTAAAAAGTCTTGACCATTTGACATATATGAGAAACACCCATATTGAATAAACTGACTTTCTTTATACTAAAGGGGGTAAATTTCAAATATTATCACGTTTCTTTTATGGAACTGTCTCATATCCTTTGTTCACTTCGCATGTGGGATCTCGTTTATAAAGGCTGTTATATATAACAAAGAATATTGACTTTTGCCTGCTTATACTGATTCTGGTTAGAAATATTCTATCCCTACTTCTACACCTGACTCACTTGTACTTTTATTCTATAGTTCAGGACTACCTTTAATCAATTCTGTATCAATGAATTAGAAATTGTCATGATAGGCCTCATTCTAGGGGGCAGGAGCTCTAAGCACTGAGATTAAGAGAACATTTAGACCCAAAGGAGCGTCAGCATGGCTAGAGTGGGAAGAGGGAATGGGGAAGGGAATCAAGGTCAGGCTGAAGATGCAAGGAGAGGTCAGATCATCTTCCAGGCTGTGTTTATACCAAAAAAAGCATGAAATGACAAGTATATTTTCAAAAACACTTATCCCTGCTGCTTCTTTAACAGGAGAACAGACTGGAAGATTAGACTGGGTAGGAATTAGGGCTTAGGGCACCAGGCTTGGCTAGACCAGAGCAGTGGCGACCAGAGAGAACGAAGATGGAAAAAAGTAGATGGGGAGACACATTTTCAGAACAGCAGGTGAAGAGAGCTTTGTAACCACAAAGGATGAGGGAAAGGGAAATGAAGCATGCCCTCAGCTTTGTGGCCTCAGATACTACTGACTGAAACAGGAACACTGGAGGGAGAACAGGTTTGAAGGGAAGATGAGAAAAGAAAATTCTCCAGGGTAAGACTAGATTTTGGATATGTTGAAATGAAGGAGGAAATAATCAGAGCAGATAATCAGATAAAAGGCTATTTGCTCAGAAAAGGTCAGGTCTAGATTGGAGGTGAATTCTGGAAACCCTGCACCATGATGGGTAAAATAAGAGATCAAAGGAATAAGGCATCTTTTCCCCCCAAGATTGAACCAGAGTACCCTCACGATGAGTTCCATTACTGGCATCCCTCTGTCACTCTATTTCCCCACACCACAGTGAAATTTCCTACTCAGAGATATCCCCAGGGCAGACAACAAACTCCTCAGATATCTGATCAAATCTTACTTATTATTGTACCTGAGCCTTGACACAGTTCCTGAGGCAAGAACCACATTCAATAAAATGTCCATTAAGAATCTGTTAGCCTGAGATTATTAAAAAGCAGAACCTACAAATAAACACACTTTCTTTAAAGAGTTCAGATTCTTGAACAGATCACTTGGGTTAATCCAGACACTACCATTAAGTATGTGTTTATGAATACCTTGATGCATCATTGTCCTCATGTGCAAAATAAAGCAAATAATGGAGCCCACCACAGAGTGCTACCAAAACTGAAATTCCATGCAAAGCACTCAGAATGGTAGGCATTCAAATTTAGCTATTCTCACGGTTACTATTATTATCTCCTCTTTTCATTTTCCATGGTTAGAGAAATGCTCAAAAATGGAAAGGATTTCCAGTTATTCTTTGTGGTCCTCAAGCTTTGGACACAAAACCAGATTGTACTCCTTCAAGTCTAAAAAATGGGGTAAAAATAAAGAGTACAATTTTGATGTATCTGGTAAATTAAACTTTTTTTTTAATTGTTTAAAAAAAATGGAGGGAGAAGGGAAACAGGAAGGAAAACGATTTTGAACAAGCCTACTATATACTACAAAGTAGTTTTAACTTTCTTCTAGCATATACCTACAAAAACAGAAAAATCAGAAGTGGAACAGTTTGGGTATTAAACTGCCAAAACAAACAAACAAAAAACAAAACCTGTTTACATGCTCCTCTCACTTGAAGAGGAAGGTGTCACTTTCCTATAGCAGCTCTTACAATGGTCCCAATTTTCTCATATTATCATTTTAAAAACTAGGACATTAATACATTTGTAGAAAATGTTGGTATTTGCCCTAAGTTATTTTGAAGAACTACAATGTATCAGACCAATTTTGTCATTAAGCTGATGCTAATAAAACTGCATAATTTTTACAATATTGTTTTCTTTTGCAAGTATAAATGTTAATTCAGCAGGTAGCTAAGAAACCAAATAAACCTTCTTTTGTGATTTCTGTTTGGTATCAAGGTTGGCATGCATGAAGTTCAAGCTTCTCTGTATTTTGCTGTTTATTCAAGGGTGTGAATGCAGGGTTCAAACATTATTCATCAAGAATTTAATCAAAAGAAGGCACTGCAAGGGAAACACAACAGGTGAAATGGCCTATTGCAACAGTTTCCTTTATACTTCATACAAAATATTTGCTCCAATGTAGACAAACTGCTTAAGATGTATATCCTTCATTACTATCATTTGAAGAAAAGGAAGGTAAGAGTATGACATCAGCTACCAGGAAAAGAGTGTGCAGAGCTCAGTTTTTTAAATTAAAAAATAGTTAAAATATATATATATATAATAAACATAATAGCAAACAGATTACTGAATGCCTATTCTTCCTGCTTATAAGCACCATAAAAGAAGTTCTTGTTTTACTCAGAACTCATCAGGTGTGTGAGATGATTAAGGGATGTATCACTCAAATAAAGATAAATTTGGAGAATGTGGCTAGAGATCAGAAGAAAGCTCTTATTATTATTATTTAAATTGGAAGGTAAGGTCTGTGAGAAGGACTGGAAGATTCCACTGAGCACAATAATAAACTGAGTTATTTGGTAATAACACACAAGTAAAAGAAAGGGTTTGGAAGTAGAACACAAGAGTAGATAAGGACATTTTCTGACTGGAACACTGTTTCCTAACTATTACAGAAAAGACTATAAACCATTAAGAGGTTCAACCCCTAGAGATATTGATTAACTAACCTTTGCCTAATTTTCAAAACGTTTCCAAGCTGTTCGTAAAGGGCAATGAGTTTAGAATTGCTGGGCTGAAACGCCGTAACAGGTCACCAAAATAATGGAATTTCCCTTTCAGTAGATCCTTACAATGGGCTCTATTCTTGCATCAGGAGTGTTTATCACAGAGAACATCAAGATTTCTGTTTGTCACAATAAGCCTTTTGCCTCTATATGCTATGAAATGCTGCAAATGAATGGCTCACTGCTAAATCCAATACCACAGATGAAACTCTCTCAACAGGACCTCTCCAGAGCATAAATATTGGCAACCTCTGCTTCTCAAAACTCTTCCCCCCACCCCAGCCCTGCCACTTTCTATCCCTAGCTGCTGAGACCCCTTACAGAAGTTCTCACAGCTCAACCACTGCTGCCTCTTCCAAAGAGAGAGCATGACAGTCCACCCTCGACAGTAGGTTCCAGAGGCAAGCAAGTTCCTGAGTTGCATGCGCATAAATTTGGACCTATACTTGCTGCAAACTGTTTTCTTCATATTCTCAAACTCAAGACCCTTGAGTTTTACAAAAACACTGCCTTAAATCCTTTCAAGTTTTCCAGGAGTCAATCCACAACTTTATGGCTCTTCACCTACCAGAGATGTGATTCCATATTCCTGTTTTTAGGCATATTTATTAAATTAAACCAACACATCTAAAATTAAGTAATTCCCTCAGAAATTAACAGTTTTGACTTCTTTCAAACTCAATTTTGTCAACTATAAAATGGGAACATCGAAATAACAGAGCTGTTGTAAAATTTGATCATGAAAGGTAAAAGAAAGAAGAAATACTTGCTCTAAGTCCTGATTCTTTAGTCAACAGAGACAACCTCAAACCCCCTCTCGCCTATACCATCATTTTCTTCTTTATTTCCTACACCCAGTTACCTTTTCTAACTTCTCTGCTGTGCCTGAAACAACAGGATTTTAGGCATCCACATGTTATATGATAGAGCCTTCCCATGAATTCTGTCTGCCACTCTACAATCTAATCTATCTAAAAAATAAACTACTTTCCTGTGCCACACCCCTGCTTAAAGAAACATCTCTTGGCTCTCTTACACAGAACAAAAGAGAATCTTACTTGCTTGGCTTAGAACACAGTGAGCTTCAGTCTTCATATCTACTCTTTGTAACCAAATCTTCCATCTCCAATACAAGTCTCCACTTCTGACCATTCCTCCTGAAGTAGGAGACCCTTCCTTGGTGTTTCTGTTTGTCCATAGCACCCTTTCCTTCATCTAACCGATGATTACTCACAGTTGCTTTCATTCAGTATGCAACTGATGTGCATCAAGTACTGTGGCTGCACATTGGGAATGCAGTTCAGAACAAAATGGTCAGATAAGGGACCCTCATGGCAGTTATGTTCCAGTGGAAGGACAGACAAGCAATTAAAACAGCTGGAGATTGTGATGTATGCTATATAAAGTCATAAGACGATACTAGAGAAATTTTAGGAGGAATGATCAAGAAGGCCTTCTAACTTGCTCAGAGATGAGAACATATTGTTACCGTGAGATTTAAAAAGAGACTAAGGAGTCAGTGACAGGAAACCATAGGAAAGAAGCCCTAAGCAGAGAGCACAGCAACACACAGATACAGTTTTATTACTTTCTACTGCACTGGAGGCACCAAGTTCCTTGAAGAGAACTACTTAGTTAAAATGTTGATACAGAATTTGCCTCAGTAGCTAATACTCGGCAAACTTAACAATAGATACTAAATTAATGAATTTTTAAGAACAGAAAGAATTCTGAGACTGGGGAATTGAGTATATGTATTCAACAGTGACAGTAAAAATCTTAGAAGTCCCAAACCACTTCACTAACAATAGTCCTAACAATATTTTATTATTTACTTATTGCATTTTCTGGTATGTTCTATTCAGTGTTCTTACAACTAAGACATTAACAGTTTTACTTCAAATCCCCAAGTTCTTAGAGTGCTTAAAAGTATAAAAATGTAATTCTGCACATTTCTGGTGTAAGGAAAGATTTCAATTAAAACACATGCACAGATTGTGAGCACTTTTTCGATTAATATGCCCTTTCTGCTCCCCTAAGAGATACTCTGTACTTCATCCCCAAGTTATTCATGATCTCAGGCCATTCCATGGTAACTGGTTACAGAATGGCTTCCCCATGAGTTACTTTTACATATCAGTCATCCAATGAAACAGGGTTTAATGTAAGACCATTATTCCTCTTCTTACAAAGTACTAGTGAGAGCACAATATGAGGCAAAAATTAAGAATTTAATCGCAGACATTTGAAACTCTTCCAGTTTAACAGGCCCTAAACAAAAAAGCCAAGAAAGGGTACATCAAAATTCACCCTTTAATGTACAGAAACAGTTATCCAAGCTGTTTTACACTATGATTTCAAACAGAATTTTCAAGATTATTGACCAAAGGTTTTCTGTTATACTAACCTAAAGATTTACACGAGTTAAATACTGCTGAGATGATAAAGATTTTATGTTACAACATGTTAAATGTGACATGTCACATTCCTTACATCAGGACCCCACTACCACCACCATCAAATAAGAGTAGAGGATTGATTCAAGAAATCCAGTGTACCTTTGATTTAGCATATCCAGATTGTGTTGAGGAAGGTCTAATGAATTGTTGATTGAGTCTTAAACATGGTTGTGCCTCCTGAAAATACACTAACTTGAGACAAGCACAGATCCTAGGATTTGGTCAACCACCAGCAATTAAGGGATGTTGATTAAAACTTCACTAGGTTGGACACATGTCCAAGTGACTAGAGATTCTCAAGAAGCTCACTGTAGCCATAAGCAGGAGAGGAAAAAAAGGCTTTGCACCTCACACAAAGGTGCATGGCAAACTGAAAACTATGGGGTGGCTTCTAATTCCACAAAAGCTTCAGGTTCACCAGGAATCTTAGCTGAGAGTCAAACAATAGACTTTCTAAACGTTGACCATAGTCATAAGCCAAATACCCATCCTTATATTTGCACTTCTGCAAATAAATCCAATTACTCATTGGATTTATTATCTTCATACCTGAAAGACAGCAACACCTGTTCCTGAAGAAGTGTGCTAGAAAGAACACTGGGGAAATATTAACAATGTCAGAATAGACCTTTATCTCACAATGCACAAGTTTTATTATGGACAATAGTTTTGACACCTTGGGGATCAATTTTCCGAAAACTCTCCCACACAACTTCCAGAATAACTAAAATACACGTCTATAATGCCCCCCCACACACACACCCCAGACTTCATATATATATAATTGCCTAGTTCATCTCTCTTATCTCAATAGTTATCTCAGTATTTTTTTGATCTAGAATGCACTGGAAATGTTACCAGTAGTCTATTGATATTAAATCTGCTCTGTCCAAAGCAGTTATTACTCAACTAAATAAACAGCATCAATTAGACTTCACTCTCTTCAAACAGGAAAACAAAAGCCACTCCTCTAAATACAAGTGTATCTGCCAATTTCCCCTGTGTGTGTGTGTTACAAAAATCCACCAAAACAAAACCAGCACAACATGGAAGGAGGAATTATAAAACTTTACCCTGAACAGCTAAAGGAAAACCTTTCCATTCTTACAAAGCATATTAAAACATTTGACTTAGTCATTTCAATGGTCACCTAAACAAAACTATAATCATCAAATTATTTCCTGATTAGGTAGGTTTACTGAGTATTTGGTGTTAGCCTTACCATAAATAATTTTGCAACCTTAAGCAGTCATTCTTGAGCCATTGGCGATACTGGAGCAGTGTGGCAGTTTCAGCTACTTCTAAAATTACAGGAAAACCACTACATAGAACACTTACAGTGAGACAGAAAACAAGTTAAATGGCTTGACAATGACTTCAGCAAATTCCAAGTTTACCGCTGTTTAAGGCTATAAAAGTGAAAAACTGTCTTGTGAAGAATGACCAAGTCTGCTAAATTAAACCATTGAGGTCTAGTCTTTTATTCAGAATTTTCATACAGCTAAATAAGCAGTTAAGTCCACTGAGAAACTGCATTCAATAGCAGCAGCACTGTGCCAGATCACGTTTTCTTGGCCCTCATTTTCCAAGAAACAGAGACATCTCTTTGTACTTAGTCCATGTGCTATAAATGATAACCAGATACCAATGTGACAATTCAAAATTAAAACAAAAGTGCTTTCCCCTCCGAAAACTTAGCAGCAGAGATGAGTGCCATAGCCAGTGGACACTAAGAATTTCAAAGTCTGAATGTATTGTCTCCAAATTAAAGAAAAAAGCACTCAGGGAAGGCCTAATGGTTCACCTTTAATAAACCTCCTAGTATCAATACCACTGCTTACTAGCACTGCCATGCAGCCCTATTCAAGGTGCTTTATGTAGTTCACAGCAACATGTGAGAAAGCACTAATGCTAACTCTCCCACATACAATCCACAAAGAAACTGGGATCAGGGTAGTGAAATAATTTAGCTTAAGGCCCTGACTCTAATAAAGCACCATAAGCCCGTTTACACACAGAGGGGGAGTGTGTAGTCAGAGGCCAACTCTTGAGTTGTATGTCCCTAATCTCAAGAATGTGTAAGTGATTTTGATCAAAACTGTTTCACAATGAAAATACCTGTAATTTACTAGGAAGAGGAAAGTAAACATCTGATTGTTTGGAACCATGTAACTATTGAAAACAAAGTCTTGATTCTTTTAAGGTAAGGTAAGTTTTCACTTAGGGAATCAAACAGAAACACATCATGAACCTATGTCTACAGACTTTTGTCTATAGTGCTAAACATAACCACAGTACTACTGTCATCCACACGGTCATGTAGAAGAATTTCTTGCACAACACACAATCTAATTTTCAACTGTATTGTATAAATTACCAAGCAAACTTTTAAGCTGCTTTTTCTGGTCAAATCTGAAGTTTCATTATTAGCTTCCACATGAAGATAGAAGGTAGATTTACCTTGTCTAAACTGCCCTTAGTGTACACTTCAATATTTATGAATAGGACACCTAACAGCCTGCTTCTCACGAAACCAGAAGTCTACACCAAAATATGTAGTTTACCAACCCTTTAGTTATAAAATCAGCTGACAATTTGTTACACAGTTAGATTCCTTTCCACTGGTATTTTCTATAATTTTGCTTTCTCACATCTGTCTAAACACACTAGAATTCTTCTAGATAAAGAGCTGGTTGAGTCACAATTAAAAAAAAAAAAATCAAACTTGTTTATGTGGCCGAAAAAGACCTCGGATATGCATATATTCTTTCACCCTTTTGAAATGTCCTTAAGTGGCAGTCATATGGCAAGAGCAAACACTGTATCTAGTCAAGGCCGTGAGACATTATTTTTGGTGTTTTATAATATAAAAGTCATATCTAGTCATATCTGAGAAATTTCTGCTACTTAAAACTTGCATCCCTCAGTCAGGATAAAAAGGTGGAATATTACACACCTTAAATTAGATTCTTAACTTGATTAGGACCTAAAAGTTTTCCTCCTCTAGAAGGTTAAACCCTGGAGTGAGATAGTGAAAATGTACATACTATTAAGATGTGACTCTTCCAAGTACACACAACAGGTGAAGATAAATACAACATGACGGCAACTCATATTCCTGCACCTCAAGACAATTCTAATTTAGTAGGCATGATGAAATTCATATGACAATAACTACCTAGCACCAGGCAGTAATAAAGAATTTAAAGTTCAAATTTGTGTCTGTCATGTGTTGATATCTATCTACGTGATTGCTGTTACCTATAAGTGTATAAAAAGCACCTGAAAACATGACTCCATGCAGTTGTGCATACTGGATGGGGCATGAGGCATAAAAAAAGGTGTAAAACATGGGTATAAATGTTCATTCAAATGTCACAATACAACTCAATTTTCAAGGCACTACAGATTTTTGACTCAGATGTTATAGAAACATCCAATAAATTCTTCTAAAATCAATTTAAACTAAATTTCACAGCAATAATAATTTCATCACGTGGTCTATGATGCAACTGAATGAAATCAATCACCAGGTTATCACCAGACCTCCTTCACCTAAAAGCTGCACAGACACCCACTCAACTAGATTACATAGTACTTGCCAATTTTTAATAAGGTACAATCCAGAATGAAAAATAACACTCTCTAAACACTTCAGCTTTATAGTTCATGTATCTGTTCTATTTTATAGCAAATTCTGACCATTCCATATAGGTGTGTACATACATAAGAACTCCTATGATGGTTTTCCACCATAAAAATTTGTAATCACTTAGTTACCTCATATTTGGCAAAAATACAATTTTAGTCAAATATTCAGATGCAAAAGAGAGTGATGTTAAGATTTTCAGAATTAGAATTTTAAAAATGGATTCTCAGCCTTTGGCTAAAATCAAGTATAAAATCAGAATGATGAAAATCCAACATTCAATTTAGACACAGTAGACTAACAATACTCTTTTACTTTTGGAAAACGACTACGATTGCAATTACTGTCTGGTCTTCTAAAACACGTGTAGTTCTAAAAGATTCAAATATTTTTACATGTCTTATTTCAATACAGTCTTGATTCTCAGCACGTCTTTTATCTGTTATATTACACAACCAACAGTTATTCAGAAAAAATACAGAATATGTGACATGACCACTTCAACTCTCCAAATAAAGGGGAGGGTACAGAAGAAAGTACAACAAAGTAACATTAATGAAAAGGCTATACAGGTCAAGGATATACTTTGAAAACTTAAGAGAAATAATGTACATAGCACAGAAAAATCATTTTCAGTTGGGACACCATGATTAAGAGAAGAGGAACTAGACAATACCAAAAACTATGAGTGTTGAGGCAGAAAGCAAGAAAAGGAGAAACTGGATTCTTAGTAAAAGTGAAAGCCAGGGTTTTACCCTCATTCAAACATAATTGGACAGACAAGAAGAACTAAGGTCTAATTTGATGGCAACCCTGAGTCTGAGAGTTCATGCCTGCAGGCACCATGAAAATTCTGGCTCTCAACATCTAACAGCCTCAAATGTGGTCATTACCTGGCATATTTTTTGCAGAAGTAAAGCTATGTGAAAAAATGAAACACATTCTGCATCCATTAACCTACAGATGACAAGAATTGGTTTTTCTTCAGCCTTAGGATGCAACTGTGAAGTTCTCAACGTTTACACTTCCCATCGCTGTTAAAGAAAACTGTGTCTTTTTGCATTCACCTGAACTTCCCTGAGCAAGACGATGAACCTCAATTCCATTATATTATGCTTGAGTTATAAACTCTGGTATCAGTCCATCAAAAACATACAGAAACAGATCATTACATACTTTGAAAATGATTTCCAGGGGGCAAAGAGTACAGAAAGAGGGTGCTGGGAATAAGGACATCTTTTTGCTTAAGAGAGAAGCTACATTTAGCAAAAAAAAAAAAAAAGGTTGGGAACAAACAGAAGCTATGGCTGACATAATTGGTTCTGTGATTTATCACTTTTACTTTCATCTTTAAATTTCAACTGGTATCACTACCGTCATGTATGCTGTGGCCTTTTCAGCGTGCCTCAAGAAAACCTCATTTAGTGACCTAGAATGGTTCTGCAAAGTCTGGAACCATTAAGCAGTGATGTAAGGCTTAGAGATAGCATAAACCGATACCCATTTAACCGAATATAAACCCAATTAACTGGACATATCGAATGGAATGACTGTTTCAAACAGACCAGTTGCCCCTTCTCCATTTGAATAAACTACCCGTTTCTCTAACTTTCCACAAGACTGCAGATGATTGCTAGTCTAGTTGAATCTTCGGTTCACATTTCCCTTTTCCAATTACCCAGGGAATCTGTTACAGCCTTTTCACGAAAAAAAAAAAAAGACACCAAGCTTGTTTGCTTTGCTTTCCTTGAGCCAAGTGCAGGGCACCGCTCTTACCCTACACACACCAGCCCACTGCCAGTGTCTCTCTGGAACTGCAGGTGACAGATGCAGTCGGCGGAGCTCACAGCTGTGGGATTGGCTGGATTCTGAGTCCCATTGCAGCCAGCACACTGACAGAGCCCGCAGATGCACATTTCGGCAGGGAAGTGACTTTTAAAACCCTTCCCGGCTCAATTTACTTTCGGGTTTTATTTTATTTATTTTTTTTGCTCCTGGCGATTCCAGACCGCTCAGCCCCGGCTCTTTGCTCTCTTAGCCCTCTACCCACCTTTCACGCTCTCCACCCCCAGCCCATCTAATTCTGGTTAATAATAATAACAATAGCACTCAAGAAGGTGGGGGGGGGGGGGCTGATGGCACGGCCAGAACCAGGAACCCGAGCAACGGTTCTCTGGGAGCCTTTCCGCCCGGGGCGCCGAGGCCGCAGAAGTTTTCTGGGCAGCAACCGACCCCGAGCATCCTTGCAGCGCCCCTATTCCCCGGGGTGAGGGCGCCCGAGCCAGCCATGGGGACTCTCCCCGCCCCAGGCTTGCCCAGCAGCGGCTACCACGGACAAGAAAACCCCTCTTTCCTCACCCCACACCCCGCTGGACAAAGCTCCCGGGCAGCGGCGCCCCACCCCCACCTCGTTATCCCTAATGAGACCCCCAAATATCAGCCCGTGCCCCCATGAACTGGACCCTCCTTCGGCCCCGGGACCAGGCTCCCCCCGCCGGAGTGCCGCTCCCCCGCTCCCCCGCCCCCGCGCACCCCACCCGGAGCCCGGCCCCGGCTCCGCACATCCCGGCCCGCGCCAGACGCCCCGCACGGCGGCTCCCAGGCCGCCCGGTCGCCGCGCTGCCCCCGCCCCGGGTCGCCCGCGGGGTTACCGTGGGAAGAGGGGGCGGCGGCAGAGGACGCGGCGACAGCGCTGCTGCCGGTGGCGTCGGACGCGAAGAATAAGCTGGAGCACAAGGATGATGATGAGGCGGGCGCGCTCCCCAGTCTCCATGGAACTCCCGCCCTGGCCCGTTGCTAGGAGCCCCCGAGGCTCGGGCTCCGTCTCTCCGGCTTTGTTGTTCCGGGTACAGAGCGGCCGCCGCTTCCCCGCGACAATAAATAGAAAAGAGGCGGGGGAGCATCGAGACGCAGCGTGGAGGCTAGAGCGCCGCCGGACCAGGCGCCCCTAGGCGCCTCGCTAGCCACTCGTTTCCGGCTCTCGCTGCTCCCGTCACTTTCCCTTCCTCCTTCCTGGTCCTCCAGTCCCTGCCCCTCCTGCCCGCGAGCCTGGCGAGGTGGGCGTCTGGGCGAGGGTGGGGGCTCCAGGGCCAGACTTCCTCTTGCTGGAGAACCGCTTGAGAAAGATTTCGATTGTCTCACACATTGCTCAGTGACGTTCCGAGCAGGAGCACGTATTTTCTGGAGAGCATTATCATCGAAATGGACTTTAATATTCCCATTCCCCAAACCTTGGAACTTTCTTGTGAGCTCGTGCCAGCACGAGAAAAGACCCACCCTGCGACAGCATTAGCAAAGCTGGTCCTTGGCTAAATTGATGTTCAAAGGCACTTTCTGATTTAAAAGTCTTCGATTTTGTTTTCTGTCTTAGAATAAATGCGATCGTTTTTGTCGTTGTGACAAAATAAAAAAATAAAATAAAATAAAAAAAGATAATAATAACCCCAGTCCTAAAATAGAGTAATGAAAAGTGGGTAGCGGATGGATGGGCAACGCGTGAATGGATGGAGAAGGGGTAAGATAGACGGTAGTTAGGTAGGTGGGCAGACAGGCAGACACAGACAGAAAGGAAAAAACATGATAGGCGGAAGGATGATGGATGGATGGATGGATGGACGGATGGATGGATGGATGGATGGATGGACGGACGGACGGACGGACGGACGGACGGACCTGACGGATAGACAGTAGGGAGTTTCAGTCACACTTCTGTCCCCTGTCCCTTCGACATTCCTTACTCAACTTGAATTTGCAGTCTGGGGGCTCTGCGTCCATAGCCCCTGGAGGAGCTTCAAAGCTTTCACGTGGCAAAGGCCGATTCAGGACTCAGGGGAGGTGGCCACAGAACAGGCTGACGGGTGCTGGAAGGCGCTCACCAGGACAGCGGAGGGCTGAGACCCGAGGCTCTGCCCGCAATAGTCCTGGAAGACCCGGCCCCCGACAGGCCGCACCTGCCAGTTGGAACCGTCGCGCCGGGGTCACTCACACTGCGAGCTGCTGGAGTTAACGGCTCTGCCCGTCCCTCCCCCCCTCCCCCACGGAGCCCCACTGCCCACCTACGCTGGCATCTCCTGAGTTGGCTCTGGCCTTGGATAAGGCCAAGGGGGCAGCTTTGGCTTAATAAAAAGCCACCTAGGTGGGCCGCGAGGTGCCTGGTCTCTGACTGACGTGAATTGGTGATAAAAATAGACACTACCACTTCCTGTTGAAAGGGAAAGCACGAACTGAATTCTAGGAGTTTAGATAGTAGGGAACCATTTGCGTGTTTTAATTATTTATGGGGTCTCCAAGGATGTGTCCTGATTTATTTGTTTGTTGTTTGTTTCCCATTCTTCACGTTTAGGAAAATACCTCACCATCAAAAAGTTGTAGATCTATAGGATTTGCATAGTTTTCACTTTCTGTAGTCATTTCTCAAGTGTTACACTTTGTGTTGGTTGTAATGAAAGTGAACAAGAGAATGCATTAAAAAGTAACGTTTGTGTGGCAGTGGGGACATGAGTTTTAGGAGTTAACATTTATTTCACTTGACATCTGAAAAGAATAGGCTTGGAAGGGATCTGCCCAGTGTTCTAGGCAGAGGGAACAGGACGTGGTAAGAGTTTGCTGTGCTGACTTACTGGTATGATGGGACACCCTGATTAGAGCGAGAAAAGAGAGACATGAGATGACGTTGGAGAAAAATTAAAATCTTGAGCTTCAGTGTCTTGTAGACCATACAAGTCTGGGTTTTCAAGTGCAGGGGGCCATGAATGATTGTAAGGTAGTGATCTGATTTACCAAGGAAATGATCTGGGAAGTGCTCCCTTCCAGAGTTACTACCGCTAATAAAAAGTCAGTTTTATGACAATAGTGACCAAATTCTAAGTACTTCATGAGGCACCCTCCTTCCAGGGGACCAACATGCTTTGTCAATTGTTATCAAGATTGTCAATTTGCATTCTCTTTTGTCATAAATGATCAACAATTTAATTTATTACAATAGTTCTCAATTCCAAATTGGATTTGATTTTGCTGCAAGCACCATTCTGTATAGACTTATTGAAAGTTTATACACTACCACTTCAACCATGCACTATTCTAAAGAATTTTTTTTTGATTGTGAAAGAAGAATGAGATTAAGTCTACGAGTTTCATTGGTCTTCGAGTGTGCTCCATTAATTCTGATGCTACCTAAGTTTGAGTATACAGTATATCTTCTGAGCCAAAACTCCAGATTGATATAGAAATTGATACCTGGAACTAGGGACTTGAAATGTCTGCCCATAAAGAGTAGAATTGGCTTAGCCAAGGTGACATGGGGATAGCAAGGAATTCCGCATTCCGGATCAGGGAAGTAGTAATCTTGATCATTGAATGTTACTTGAAAAGTTAAGACAGACCAAAGGCAGTCTTGGAACCATACTGATGAGCAATGAAATAGGAATTGAGAGAGCATTTTGGTGCTTTGAACAACTTGACAATGCTGTGGGATCTAACTGTTGACTTGTATTTATGAAAATATTTGTCTGTGATGAGGTGGTAACTAAAAACAAACAAAAAATTGATTCTTCACCACAGATGGCTTGAGACACTGCTCACTGGTCTAATATTGTGAGACAGTGAAGGCACTAGCTTTATGAACTGGGTCTAAAAACTAGCAAGCTGCTGGACTCTATTGGGTAGAGCAGTTGTGGCATTGCTTAGTGCTTGGAGAGAAGATGTGTTTAGCGTGAACTTTCTCAGAGACAAGTCAGAGTGGGGTGATAATTATACAACACTGTTAAGAGGAATTATTTCTGCCATTGGTTTGGTTAACACACACTGATAAGGATCAGATAATACCTATTCTCAATTGAAGCAACAAAATATTGGCTATACTAATGAGGAATGCAGAGATCAAGGGAATCGGGGATATCTTACTCCTCTCAATTCTTCCCAAATATTTTCTATTGTGCCCCTTTCCCTATTGAAAAAGGTAATTCCAATTTGTCAGTTGAGTGGTCAACAACTTAGGGGAGAGAGTCTGATGCTGTAACCTGGCTTTATCATCCCAACAAGTTTCCTTCCCCAGCCTTTAGCTAGTCTTTGGCAAAGACATTGAACTGAGAACTAGGGAGATGACAGAGTTACAAGACCAGTTTCCAAGACGTACAAACAGGAAGGGCAGAGTCCATATTCAAAGTTCTTGTGTCTCAGTGGTACGATGATAATCAGTTAATGGCTTTCTCCCAAATGTCATTGACTGACAGCCAATTTTAAAGTATTGTCCAAAGACACTTCACCTGGCAATAGGCATCTACGATTGTAGTGTAGTTCCCTTCCATACAGAAAGATTTGGGTGCTAAATCAGTTCCAGGAAAATTCTTCTCACTATTCTCCTAAGTGTTGCGTCTTTAGAGATAATGGACCAAGGAAAACTTGGCAATTTGATTCACTGATCAAGATCTCGATTCTGTACTGAAGGAAAAAGTTCCTGAGACCTACCACTCTTGTCCAACAGGAAATAAATGGTGTATTTATTCCACTACCACTCTGCTACCACTCCACTTTACGTTTTCCATCTGCCTTTCTCATCAGTTTTTGTTGTCCAACCCCTCCTTCTTTATTGTTTATTTGTGGGTTAGGGATAAATTAGTAAATTATTCACCTGTTAGCTACCTCTGAACCTCATTAAGATTAACTACACTCAAAGATCTTGAATATGGAGCCAAACTCAGAAGCTAGATGTGATTTTTGAGTTTCCTTCTTTTACTAGATAAGGATTAAGTACATTTTCCAGCATATAGAGTAATTATATTAAGAACAACAGGTATAGAGAAGACAGAGTGTGTATGTGTTCGGGCCGGGGCAAGGGAGAATGGTGTGCACATGTAACGAGCAACCAAATGGTATAGAGAATGTTTATTGTTTTATTCTACTAGAAAGCCTCTTTTATTTTGGAAAGTATATATTTTTTTATTTCCTGTCTACCTTCAATCAGACAAGAGCTATAATAACCACAAAGGTAGTAGAAGGTTGGGTTTCTGAGCTAAGCTGGGACAACGTATAGTACCTGTACTGAAATTAGTTTATTGCTCCCTGTTCCAATTTCACTCTTTATGCTTGTTCTGTGAAGATGAATCTGGTCCTCTAAATGTTTTTATCTTGCAAGCTGTCATGTGCTAAGGTATGTCAATAAAAAGTGCTGGATAAACATTGTAGTCACAAGGATTTTCACTTCCCAATTCTAGTGTGTTCCCCTAACAGACTCCTGAAGCATAGACAACTTTCTGGAATCTACCTTCTGCAGCACAGGTGGCTTCCCAAGCCCCACTCAGGAGTCTGAGTGGTGAAAGTACTGGTGAAGAAAAATCTCCTAAGGGGGCAGAGAGAATGAACAATCCATAACGATTTTGATAAGTGCACAGGAACTTGAATTAGAAGACTGGTGACAAGGAAATATGGGGAAGAGGTGTATGGACTGACTCCTCTGAATGGATACTAGCTAGGATATTTATATCCGATTGAAAGCACACTTAAGTTATCCACTGGGGTGATGACTCTGTAGGTGAACAACGACATCCTCTGTGGATGTCAGCCAATCACTGTTCCGGCCACCCCCAAACCAGCTCAATGGGCCCATTAGTAACATGGCAGTGGTGGTAGGCTAAGCATATACTTCTCAATCTGAATTTCCCCTTACCAAGGCTCTGCTTGCTGACAGCCTAATTTGTCAACAGCAGAGAACACTGAGTCCCTGATGTGACCCCTCACCCCAGGGTAATAAACCAGCCATTTGGTGGTAGATTGATTACACTGAATCTCTTCCATGAAGAAAGGAGTGAAGAATCATCTTCGGTGGAATAATCACATATTCTGAAAAAAGGATTAGACTTTACTACTCATACCATTTCTGTGGGCACCATCTGAGCCCACAAAAATATTTTATCTACCATCAGTGTATTCTATGTGGTCAGGGAACTCATTTCTCAGTTAAAGGAAAACAGTAATGGGCCCATGTCTTTAGTATTAACTGATCTACCATATACACTCTTGTTGGAAGCAGATGGCTTAACTGAACAGTGAAATGATCTAGTGAAGATTCAATTATGACCTAGTTGAGAGGCAGTACGATGGAAAAATGGGATTCTGTCTTACAGGATATGTTTGGAACCAGAGACCATTCTTTTATTACCAGAATACATTTAAATCAAAGTATAAGAATGTGAGTGGCTTGTCTCACTTTTTCACCTAATAACCCCCTGTTAGAATTTTCCTCCTGTACGTGGAAACTTAGTTGCTAATTTGAAGACCCTAGTCCCTGGGGAGAATGCTTCCTTTAGAGGATGCAACAGTGGTTCCATTGTATTGAAAGATGAGATTACCAAATGGCCATTTTGGATTCTTTATCTCCCTGGAACAAAAAGCAAAATTAGGGGAGTTATCTACTTGCTGCAGTGATTGATTCTGATGACTAAGGGGAAATTGACTTGCTGCTTCTACATGATGGAACCAGGGAGAATATTACAGACCGAGGAGTTTCTGTGTCTAACATCAAACTTGATGAAATATTGTAGCAACACAAAGGAAATGTAGAGTGCTTGAGATCTCCGATCATTTAAGTATGAAGTTTAGGGTTATTGTACCAAGTAATAAATCCCAACCAACTGAAGTTCTGACTACAAGCTGGGGAAATAAATAGTTATTTATTTAGAGGGAAAACAGAAACCATAGATATTAACTTGGGCCTTGTGAGTTACACAAATAAGAGCTGCAGCATTTTTGTGCATTTTCTATTGCTTATTATATGTGTGTGTTTATTTACATCCACTAACATTTTCTTCCTTGCTCTCCTTTTCATATTTATCTTATATTTAGGGTTGCATTAGTGTCCTAGAACTGCTCTAACATTGTACACAGGTTGTTTCACAACAACAGACATTTATTCTTTCATAGTTCTGGAAGCCAGATCCTGAAATCAAAGTGTTGGCAGGTTTGATTTCTTTCAGAGGCTGAAGGAGATTGTGTTGTATTCCATGTCGTTCTCTCTTTCCGCTGGCTGCCAGGTAAGCCTTGGCACTAATCTTTGCCCACATCTCTGTGTCATCTGCTCCTCTGTGGGTCTCCATGTTTCAAAGGCCCCTCTTCTTCCTCTTAATGGTACCAGTCATTGGGCTTTGGGCCCACTCTCAACCCAGGAAGATCTCATCTCAAGGTTCTTGATCTCATCACACCTGCAAAGACTTTTTCTAAATAAGGTAATACTCACAGGTTTCTGGGGGCTAGGGTTTGAGCATATCTTCCTGAGACCATAATATAACACACTCACTACAGAAGTTTACAGTTAATATTTGGGAAACAGAGTACTCTGTGGAACTGTGACTGAATTTGAGGATTAGTTGGTTAAGCCAGTGACAGACACAAAGACGTCTAGGATTCTGCATCTCCTTATTTTGGGGGAAAGGTGAAATGTCACGTATAGAAAGAGAACAGTGTCTTATTACATGGAAACACAGCGCAATTTTGTTGTTGGAAGGTGCAGGTAGACACTGAGAAGTAAGGTAACTTTCTCTAGTACATGGGGCCCCCACAGTGTGAGCAGATTCTCTATTGTCTGCTTCCTGCAACTCCTGCAGCTTTCCCGCCTTTTTCCCTCTCATGTCACATGGTTTTGTTAGAGTGCATCTCCAATGAGACACCTCCCTGTGAATTGCTTTCTGCAACACATGGAGGATGGATTTCCAGTGAATTCTGTCTATGAAGCATCACAATTTCTCTGTCACTCAGTGAGTCATAGCCATGCCCCCTCCACCAGGTTGTTCTGTTTGATCCCCAGTGTACATGAGTACCTGCCCCTTATGTGTGCAGTTCCTGTATTCATTCAGGTTCTCTTTATTTCTTTCTAGCCAGCCCCTTAGTTTTCCAATGCCCTATAAATAATTCAGAGCTCTTCATGTCACACTGTCCCTGTTCAAATTACCGTGTGGCTTATCTCTCCTGATTGAAGCCATTACCCCATTTTCGTGGACACTGTGATTGGCTGGGAACTTGCCAAGTCAAAGAGTGTCCCACTCCAGGGTTTATTGAGGTGCAGTTGAGAAGAATAACTTCCTTTTCCTATAGTATAACTGAGAGAATGTGATTGAAGGCAACAGGTTCACATGACGAAGAAGATGATACTCAAAAAGCTGACAGGGAGAGAAGTAGAGAGAGAAGAGGGGGCAAAAAAGAAGCAAGTATAAAGCTGCTTGATGGCTGGGCACGGTGGTTCGTGCTTGTAAGCTTCAGCCTATGAAGCGGCCGGGTCTAGGAATCCTGGTTTGAGTCCCGCCTGGGACCCGTAGCGAGACCTAGTTCCAAAAAAAATAGCTGGGCATGGTGGTGCACGCCTGTAATCCCAGCTACCTGGGAAGCTGAGGCTGGGGATTGCTTGAGTCTGTGGTACCCTGGGCAATGAGAGCCTGTGGTTCCACGGGCAAAAATAGCGAGACCTAGTCTCAAAAAACAACAACAACAAAAAAAAAAAAACACAAAAAAACCCCAACCAAACAAACAAAAAAACCCCATAAAACTGCTTGAGTCGAAAGGTTCAAAAGAATGTCAGTTGCCCTCAAATGTGTCTATAAAGTTCATGTTATCTGAATCAACAGTCAGTGCTCATCTTTTATGAAAGCAATCAGATCCTAAATTTTATTTGACAAAAAAATGCAATAGCATGATAACTTTGCAAAAGAAAAAATATTAAACTGCCAGATATAAAAAGTGATAATAATTAATATAGCATAGCATAGAAATGGGGTGAGGCTGGCAAAAATAAGACTGAAAAATAATAGAAAACAGTAATAATGAGGATGAAAATCAATAACTGGTGTTGAGGCACTCTGCTATCCTTTGGAAAAACATATACGTATACATATATATGTGTGTATATATAGTCAGATTTTATTTCATAACTAATGTAAGTTCTACATGTGGGGATTGAAGGTCCCCACTCTCTCTGATATTGGTCCCCTTTATGCGATCTCTCAAATGTATCATTTTCAAAGACACTCAGGTCCACTAGGTTTTATTGTAAAATCTTTTATGATATTGTAAAATCATTTACTTATCATAAATGATTTATTTATAATAGATTTTGACACCTTTTTTTCTCATACACTAATGTGCTTTCTTTCTAGAAATTTAGACAAACATCTACATGCACAAAGTCTCTTTTGACTCCCTACCTCCTGCCATCCCATTCTGCCTGTAGTGTGACATTTACTTTGTATATACAGAAATTTCTCCACTCTTCTGGAATCTTCACGTCACCCAGACTGCTTATTATGCTATTAAAAAAATACATTTTTATGTTTACATCTCCTCTGTTAATTTAACTGAACTTTGAAAAGGTAAAGAGGTAAATATATGATTGCAGATCACCTTCTTGAAACAAAGGTTTGGTAACTAATTCAATTCTATCGCTAAAATAAATAATAACATTATTTTCAATATATAACATAAAAAAATATTTTGAAAATGCACTTCACCCTCTAGTGGTGGGAAATTTTTGGTTTCACTTGGGGAGTTTTAGCATGGATACTTAACAACTCAATTGGAAGAATGGGGTGGAGATGGGTGCAAGTGTGGCACTATGTTATTTAAAAAGAGAGTTAAGGTATGATTAATTTTAGATACTGCTGAGCCCTTAAATAAGGTTCCTAAAAGACTAGTACTATTTTAAAGAGAAGAAAACATGGTGTGTAAATTTCTATCTAGAAGACAAAATACATATATAAAAATTGAGAGAAAAAAAAAAACAGGAACAAAAGGAAAGCAAAGAAACAAACAAGTTAGTCAAACTCCAGTAAACATAATATCCATAAGTGGATTATACTCATATACCAAAAAACAAAATGCAAAACTTCAGAAAATAATTACTGAAAGATAATTCAACCATATTTGTGTATAAATATACTGTAACAGGCTAAAAGCAGAGATTATTTTGGTGGATTAAAAAAAAAAACAAGCAAAAAAAGACTATAATGCTTCCAAAAGATAACTTTAATGAAAAAAAGAATTAAAGCTAAAAATTATGAAAATAATTCCAGAAAAATAGTAATCATGTGAAAATGAATAGCTATATCCATTTCAGCTAGATAAAGTAAAAATTAATAGCTATGTGAGAAGAAATTGGGAAATTTGTCAGAGTATGTATGCCAACAAGCCTTTCTGAATTATTAATAAACAAATAACATTAGTAAAGATGTAGAAGATGTAATTACCACAACTAATATAGTTATATGCTTTGAAAATATGGAAAAACAGAGAAGATTCTATGGAGTAATAAATAGACAACCCTAGCATGAATCTGACCAAGAAAAACAAGCGATAAAACCCAAATAAAAACAATTAGGAACAAGAAAGGGGTTCTTAATGGCAGATATAGCAAAACTAAAAAGATCAAGGACACCATGAACAACTTTATGACAATAAGACTGAATATTTTGAAGGAAAGGGTGACTTTCTGAAAAGTATGTAAAAGACACAGAAAGAAAGAATTAGCTAGTTCTCTGGTGAAAACTTAAAAATGCTGGAAGAAACATCTGATACTTCTTAAAGACAATACTGAAGGAAAACAATAAATTATAAGACCAAAACTTGAACAAAGAGGCAACAAAGGTAACAGTATCAGAAAACATTTTTCCTTTCTGGACTTTTACGCAAGCTGAGAATTTGAATTTTCATTTTGATGTCCTCACTAAGGAAGGGTAGAGCAGTAGCAACTGCATTATTCAAAGCTGACCAGGAGTTTCTCCCAGCAGTTAGGTAGGATTAGGACATTAGTCCAAAGAAAAATGCTTCAAAACTTTCCAACGCGAAACAGCCTAAATGGCCCAAAGAGACAGATGGATCAAGAAGATGTCGTATATATACACAATGGAATAGTACTCAACAGTCAAAAGATAAACTCATGCCATTTGTGGCAACCTGGATGGAACTGGAGGGATTATGCTGAATGAAATAAACCAGAAGGAAAAAAGTAAATATAAGATGTTTTCACTTATATATGGCATATAGAGACGCTGAATCCAGGATCAGGAAGAAGACAAAACGTGTGAGCTGATCATACAGCAAAGGAGGGGGAGAGAGAGGAATCAAAAGAGTGGAGGGAAGAACACGAGGGACGATGGTGATACGACACAGGTCACAGGTGCTATGATGGTGGGAGGACTACGGTGACTGCATCTGAAGGAAGAAACCAAATACTGCGCAAAAATGAATAATGATGTAATAAATAAATAAATTTAATTATAAAAAACTACATAGCAAACATTATGAAATAGGATGGTAGACATCTTATAGAAAGGTATGCTGCCTCATATGGATCAAATATGTGAGTGAATCTAATCGGTTTTCTGTCCTGAGTAATGCTGCAGAAGACATTTGAAATTCTCCCTTCCCTCTTTATTTTTTTTTCTTCTTTTTTGTCCAGAGAAGTTACAATATTACTGCTCAGGAATTGTTTCCCCCACCTGGAAACTATGCCTTGACTAGGTTTGGAGTAGTTTTGTATTTTTCCTCCCACCAGCTGTTAGAGTTAATTCCTTAGGAGTTAATTGAGTCCATTTTTCCTCTGAGATGGCAGTTTGATAGGTAAAGATTAATTTTAACACATTTTATAGATATACAAATTAAACGTGCAAACGTATTTCCTAGCTCATTTCTAGCTTCCATCACAGTCTTCCTTCAGTTCCTTTGTCCTGAGACCCTCAAACGTTCAAAGAGGTTTCTAGAACTTCTTGTCTTTGTTTCTTGCATCTGGAAAACTGGCTTTCACCTCACATGCTCCTCGATTTCCTGCTCTTCCTCTTGTGCTTATTCTGTCAAGGCTTTCTCCCAGGACCCTCTTCTCCCTTTTTAGTGGACTTCGGTTCTGTGGCAAGTTTGCTGAGAAGTCACACATAGGCAGTTCGGAGATCTACACAGTTTTATGAATAAGAAAAGAACAATCACCCTGTTCTCCCTCCTGGTTTCCTCCAGAACCTGGGTCTTCGTCAGTTTCCTTCCTGAACTCCGCTGCCCTCGGCTTTAGTAAACAGAAGGGTCACCGCCCCTGTCACCGCGGGAGAGAAAACGAGAAACAAGACTGCCACCTTGTGGTTTGAAGCTTGAATGGTGGGAAGCCTTTGTACCCAGGAGTGTGAGAATTGGAGATACTGTTCAAGACGAGATTCCCATAATTGTAACAGTAATTGCAACTTTCGCAGTTATTATTATGACTAATTTAGGGATATGTCCAGGGATGGAGAAGCCTCTAGAGTCTTTATCAGGAACTCACCACACAGCCATGAAGTCTAAGGAAGATTTTAAAATTGATAACTGTACATGGGTTGGGAGATAGATAAAGTTCTTAGGAATGTGTGTCTGTGTATAATCTAAAAATAGATCGAGATATACACAAATTTATTTTATAAAACCAAAGACGATAATATATGCTAGTGTGTTAAATTCTTAAAGTTCTTTGTTCCTTTTTCACAAATCAGATACTTTTAGCATGAAAAACATTGTATCAGAGACAATTTAACTAAATAAGATAATAAAAGCCAAGTGAAGGAAATATCTAAATATTAAATGTTATTAGATTTGCTTAAGTAGTTATATAAATGTTGCTTGAATTTGAGAGTCACAAACGTGCACTGAAGTCTATTTTTGGTTAAGCATGAAGTGCTAAACTTAAAGGGAAAAGCTGCTGGCATTTTACAGAGGTCTGTGGGTGCGATGCCTCTAGCAAACAGAGGGTAAGAAGCAAGGCAATAAAAAGCAAATTCACCCCCCAAAATACGATATTAGTTGATATTCTACATAATGGCAGATTGCTCGTACCAAGTACCCAGGCCCACCCTACTTTACCTGGAGAATGGGAAAGGACCCCAAATCAGCAACTCTCCCCCTAGTGGTCTAAAAGGGTAAGACAAGGCAGTCCCCTGTAAGACAGCTCCATGTTCTTAAAGGAAGCTAATAATCACAAAGGTGCAGAGTCCTTTATTCATTAAAAGCAGCTATAAATATATATGTATTATTTGATATTTTTAAGCGTGAATATTTGAAATAAACTGAAAATATAGAACAGAGGGTGGCTAGAGAAATCAAGAACTTGAGCTCTGAAGTTGAACCTTTTTGAATTAAAACGAAGGTCAAGAGATTTAACCCACCCAGTCTTGAGTTTGAGGAAACTGGAAAATGGGACTAGTAAGACCTAGCCACTAGGCTGTGCAGAGAAAACACAGGAAAAGATTCCCACAGTTCACAGCCAGTGTATAGCTATCACTTCGTGCTCCACACACCCACAGGGCAGTTGGAATCACTCGGCAGTGGAACTATGTGTAGACATATCTCACCTTTAAAAGAAAAAACTAATTGTTATTGTATTTTTAATGCATCCATGAAAAAGGTGGGTCATTTACGAACAACAGTTATTTGCTAATGGGTTCTGAAAGTCATCTCAAAGATATCTTCATTGAGGCACTGCGTGTCTGCCCAGAACCTGGAATTTCTTAGTCCATCATACACAAAAATTATTTCATGGTGAGAAATTCAGGTTGGACTGGAGAAGTGAGCACTGATATTCTAGTTAGATGATCCTAGCTAAAATTTTCAGGATCTCCTTTTATTAGCTGTGTGTCTTTGGGTTTCCATTTACTCATATGTTAAAATAAAAAGAACAATGGCATGCAATTACATACTGCTTAGTATATAATAAACTGCTTATATTATCTTACACTAGGGAGAAGATACATATAAACACCTATTCTAGAGCACATCTCATACATATATTTTGCTCTGTTGGAATTCTTTGCTGCTGCTGCTGAAGACGATGATGATGATGATGACAACGATGACAATGATGATAATGATGGCAGTAATTGTCAGTGTTTCAGAACCCCTAGGATTAGGTACCCGAGAAGTCCGTTTTCTCTGAAGAGTAGAAAAAATAACACAGGCATAGGATGGATTTGGCAGCGCTGCAGCCAACAATTTGTTTCCTCTCTGTTCCAAAAACGAACCGAACTGCCTGCTCAACTGTGAAATCACAGTTCTTTTTGGAGCTGGACCTTACAAGCATCTGTTGCAGTCAGCAGCTATTTGGTTTTGCCGGTAGAGGGCGCAGGAGGGACACTAGAAGAGGACGGTGCTCCTCTTTTATGGTTCATCTGTGGTGGTGCTACCAACAGGCCAGGAGTGGTGTAACAGTGTTTGATGGTCAACAGAACGCACACCTCTCCAGCACCAATTCTGGGCACTGTCCCATGGTGTGGCACCGTTTTGGGAGGCTTTTTGGTGTAGTATTTCTCTGTGAGTCTCAGTTCTGGTTTCCAGTTGCCAGCTTCTGTTTGCATAGTCCAGGAAACCTGTTCTCTGCTTGCTGGTCCCAGTTAAAATTCTTCACTTGCCAACCTCTGCTCAGACTAGCTGCAGGTCAGCTCAGTTCTAGAAGAACTTAGGGATCTTCTCTGTCAAACGCACTTTCTGAGAAAGCTGGAATTCTAGCCTTGGAAAGGGGAACTCTCTTCCAAGTTTGTTTCCCCCAACGGACTCCCTAAGCTCCAGGGGGGGGGTCTCTTTCTAGTTAACAGTCTGAAGCTAATAACATTTAAAATTAAACTTTCCTTGTCCAAAATTTTTTTTTTTTAGACTAGGTCTCGCTATTTTTGCCTGTGGAACCGCAGGCTCTCGTTGCCCGGGGCACCACAGACTCAAGCAATCCCCAGCCTCAGCTTCCCAGGTAGCTGGGATTACAAGCACGCGCCACCACGCCCAGCTATTTTTTTGGAACTAGGTCTCGTTACGGGCCCCAGGCGGGACTCGAACCGCGATCCCTATCCCCGGCCGCTTCATAGGCTGAAGCTTACAGGCACGAGCCACCGTGCCCGGCCTCCTTGTCCAAATTATTACGTGTTTCTAGCCTCTAATTGGATACTGAATTCACAATTGGGTCCTCCATTTTTCCTCTGTGAAAACCCAATCAACTAAATTCTGACATAAAATTTGTGACTAAATTTCCCCTTCCTCACTTATTTCTGGGACATTCTGATTGCAGAATGGAGATTTTCCTTCCTTTGGTCGACCATGACTCTTAAGTCAAACCATCCATGACTCAGGTTTATACATTTATCTATTAAATCAATATTAATGGATAAATAAAATCTGACATGTTATTAGTTCATCTGGTATGTAGTGGAAGTCTTTAGGTTTTCAGTTGATTTCATCAGATTTATTTGCACTATCCTGTTCGCTTGCACTCCAGCTAACACCTCTCAGCTGAGGTGACTGAGTAAAACTGAGTGGAGAATGTGGCAAAGTTGGACTTTGAAGGAAGAATAGAGCATTACAAAAAGAAATATAACCACATGGTGGGAATATGTCAGCCATAATGAAAAGGTGCATGGGGAGGGAAGTCCATTTCCTTGGAACAGACTCACTGGACAAGATAGTTGGAAGGAATGGAACAGATCATGAAAGGTGCTGAATGCTGAGGAAAGGAATATAAAGAGATATCATGTTTTCGTGAAGATTTGACGAAGGGAGAATAAATTAAATTAGAAAGTGATCTACAACCTAATCAAAGACACTAATGAGAAAAAAATTACAGTAGTGAAGATATGAAGCAATTTAGTCCTATTATAGAATGATAGCCAAGTAGGGGAACTAGAAAGGAATATATGTGCAAAAATTATGTAAAGAAAGATTACCATATACTAAATGGTGGATGCAAGAGAGGAAATCTGGATAATGGTATGAGCATAGCTTGTGTGTGGCATAGACACAGGGATTAAGGGGGAAATGTTAGTGCTGGATTTTCCAACCCAGCCAGAATCTGCTGTGAAGGATGAAAAAATCCCCATAATAAATGTAACAGGTAAGCTGGTGTCATCAATCACCACTTTACTTGCTATTTTCCATTCTCCTATTGCCTCTTTAAAACATATTCATTGGGGAAAGTTCTTACTCTCTTGACTGGAAATTTGATAAGAATTGTGCTAATTCTCTGTAGTTCACAAAGTCAGGGTCTCAACTCAGTTATCAGAATGTCTAACCCAAGATTTTAACAGAAAATCTGGGCTATAATAAGTTCAAACTCAATTTACCAATTGCCCCTTGGGCAGAAAGTGGAAAAGGAGCACAGACTTGACCTAATCTCAGTTTCTTTTTTTTTTTTAAATCTCAGTTTCTTTTCCCTTTTTTTCTTCTTGATTTTAACTTAGCCAGTATCTGATCCCCCAAACATGAAAGAAGAAGAAGGGAGTCCAGAGTCCACAAAGGGAAAGGAAAGATCTTACAAGAGTGTCATTATAGCTCGATTCCAGTGCTTGGGAACTGGCAGATGTTTACAGTCAAGCTCTTCTTGTAATCACTGTCTTGTGTCCCAGACATGAGTATCCACTCCAGGTGGCTGCCTGAGGCTTTGTCTGTGGACTTTTAACTTACTGCTCACATTTCTCTACTTCTTCGACTGGTCTGCTGGGAAGGATCGATAGTGTCTCCTCCCTTTCCCCCTTTCCATTCCTCCCTTTCCTCTTTCCCTTCCCTTCCCTCCCCTCCCCTCCTCTTCTTTTCCCAAGCTACTGTGCTTCTCTGCAGTTCCCAATCCAGGCGCTGCCATACAGAAAGTTAACCTCTATGGCTTCAGAAGAGCCAACCCTCCCATACTCTGTACTGCAGAAGTAACACATGAGTGTCTGAGTAAACATGGGAAAACTCTTCCAGCCAGTAAATAGCAAATTCCTCCTTCCTCTCATGGGAATAGTGTAGAATATACCTCACAGCTCAGTCCCCTATCAACCACAATATTTCCTTCTACAAATATTCCTAACACAGAATTCTCCCTCTTCTATACAGTTCTTATTTCTTATATTCTTGGTTTGGTTAAGTGATTCAAGGGACTTGAAACTAAGTTTCTGGACTATGTTCTTTATAAGTTCTTCATAAGAGGCTCTGTCATCAATGTGAGCATCTGTTATATCTTAGTGACTACTTCAGTTTGAACATTTTTTTACGCAAGATGAATTCTAATAGCATGAATTTTTTCAGACATCTTTTATGAAGAATCAGTTAAGTCAATGATAACTTTGTATCAGTTTATGTCACTACACCATGAACTATATTTATATACTAAATTACATACATAGTTTTTCACTCTCTCATTCTAAGGAACATTTTAAGACAGCTTTCATAGATTTGTTTCCAGTAACTGCTGGAATAAATTACCACAAACTCAGTAGCTTACAAGCAGCATGCATTTATTATCTGACAGTTTAGAGGTCAAGCACTTGAAATTGGTTTCACTGTGCTAAAGTCAAAATGTCAGTAGGGTTGCATAACTCCTGGCAGCTCCAGGGAAGAATCTGTTTGCCCATGCTGCCAGCTTCTAAAGGTTATCAGCATTGACTCCTGGCAGCTCACTCTCATCAAAACCAGCCATGGCAGTGGAGTCTCTCCAGTGTCTTCACCCCAGGATGGGTGCTTCTGTCTTCCTCTTGCCCATTTCACAACACTTAAAGCTGCATTGGGCTCATGGGATAATCCCAGATCATCTCCCTCTCTTAAAATCAGTTGCCTCTGACTGGCAAGCCTAATTCTATCCCAAGCCTTAATTCTCTTTTGGCATGATTATCAGGCCAGGTTAAGCCAGCAAAGCAGACCCAGTAGGAGAAATATATTAAGAGATTTATTGCAAGGATTTGGTCATTGCAATTATGGGGACTGCCTAGACAAGTCTAAAGTATGCTGAGTGTGTCATCAGGATGGGCAGACAAAGCTTTTGGGCATAGGCTGAACTTGCTCTTTTTTTACTATATAAATAATTTATTTATATATGTATTTCACATCATTGTAATCCCCCAGGGTCACCCACCACCTCCCCTCCCTGGCCATTCCCACTGGCCCCCTCTCCCCATTGTGTACTTTCATTTGGTTGTCCATATATTAGTGAAACCATTTGGTTTCTATCTTTTTCTTTCTTAACAAAACACGTGAAAAAGCTATACAAAGAAAACTTTAAAATGCTGCTAAAAGAGATAGAGGACAACATAAGGAAATGGAAAGACATTCCCTGCTCATGGATTGGAAGAATTAACTCCATCAAAATAGCCATCTTTCCAAAAGCAATCTACAGATTCAATGCAATGCTTATAAAAATTCCATTGACATTCTTTAAAGAGATAGAACAAAAATTACAGATGGAATATGGAATAACATTCCATTCATATGGAATAACAAACATTCCATTCACATAGAATAACAGAAGACCTCGAATATCCATCAGACCTATGGAACAGAACTGAGTGCCCTGAAATAAAACACACATATATAGTCAACTAATCTTTAACAAAGGAGTGAAAACTTACATTGGAACAAAGATAGCCTCCTAATGGTGCTGGGAAAACTGGGCTAAGACATGCAAAAAAATGGAACAAGACAACTCTCTCACACCATATACAAAAACCAACTCAAAAAGGATAAAAGACTTAGATGTATCAGACCTGTAACCATAACATACATAGAGGAAAACTTGGGCAAAACCCTCCATGAATTACAATTCAGAAATCCCTTTCTGGACACATCTACAGATGGCAAAAAAATGAAGGAAAACATAAACAGATGGGACTACATCAAACTAAAAAGCCTCTGTACAGCAAAAGAGACAACAGAAAGAAACAAAAAGAAGCCCAACTGAATGGGAAAAATATTTTGCCCTCCACAAGAGTGATAAGCGGTTTAATAACAAAGATCCACAAGGAACTCACACAACTAAACAAAAAACAAAAAAGAGAAGCCCAATGAAAAAATGGGGAGAACTAAAAAGACACTTCTCCAAAGAAATACAAATGACCAACAGGCATATGAAAAATTGCTCAATGTCATTAGCAATTAGGGAAATACAAATCAAGACCACAATGAGATACCACCTTACACCAGTAAAAATGTCCCACATCAAAAAAACAGGCAACAAGTGCTGGTGTGGATCCAGAGAGAAAGGAACACTCTAACACTGCTGGTGGGAATGTAAACTCATCCAGCCACTATGGAAAGCAGTATGGAGGACCCTCAAACTAATGAAAATGGAATTACCATTTGACCCAGTAATTGTTTTTCTAGGAATCTACCCAAAGGAAGAAATACATTTCCTTCCTTCCTTCCTTCCTTCCTTCCTTCCTTCCTTCCTTCCTTCCTTCCTTCCTTCCTTCCTTCCTTCCTTCCTTCCTTCCTTCCTTCCTTCCTTCCTTCCTTCCTTCCTTCTTCCTTTCTTTCTTTCGACTAGGTCTCACTGTGTTGCCCAGGGTAGTCCCAATCGAGGATCAGATCTGAGTAGATCTGGGCTACTCAGATTGGATCTGGGATCCCATGGATTCAGGCGATCCCCAGTCTCAGCCTCCCAGGCAGCTGGGGTTACAGGAACATGCTACTTTTTGAGACTAGGTCTTGCTATGTTGCTTGGGGTGGGTTTCAAATCCATGGAATCAAGCGACTCCTAGACTCAGCCTCCCTTCCTAGGCTGGGTTTAAAGGTGCACACCACTGCTCTTGGCCCCCAGAATTACATTTTCTTCTTTTTTTTTTTGTTACAACTAGCTTTATTTTAAAATATCAAAGCTAAGAAGTGTTACCAAACTCGCCAGGTCATCTAGCTCATACCCAGAAAGCCAGATTCTGTTGATCTTCTCAATAGTTTTTTGATTTCTAGATAATTTATTTCTGCTTTTATTTATTTTTTTAATTATAAAATTTATTCTGGTTGACAATTTAAGCCATAGACATGTACATAAAAATTCCATAAAAGGGATCAGTATGTGGGGGGGAGGAATAAGGAGGGGTGGAGATGGGAGGGAGTGGTCAGGGAGAGAAGGTGGTAGGTGGTCCCCAGGGAATACAAAGATGTGAAACACATATATAAAAAAATAAATTAAGAAAAAAAAGGAATCAGTACAATTTCTACGCTGGGGAGAAACAGCTCTCCTGCCTGCCTGGCACTATGCAGAAGGCTCGCTTTCAAAATTACATTTTCTTTGAGGAAATTTCAGCTGTGTTTTTAAGATTTTTAATTGATTGAAGGAAACATTTTAATTTTTGAGCCCAATCACCTTTATGCATGGACAATTTTAACTGATCATGGACTTTTAAATGTGATATGACTTCATTCTTCTATGGAAAAACAAAGAATCAAGCAAATGAACAAATGACACAAAACAGAACTAAATTATTAGGTTCTGACAACAGAATGATGGTTACCAGGGTGGGAAAGGAGTGGGGGGCAGTAGAATGGGGAGAGGATATTGGTTGGATGGTGGTGGAAGGAAATTAGGCCTATGCTGGTGAGTGTCATGTAGTATCTACTGCTGTTAAGGTGTGAAGCTATACACCTGAAATATACAGGGTTGTGAACCAATGATGCCGCGATGAAAATGAAAACTAGGACAATAGTCTAGCTCCACTGACAAGTCAACTAGATCATTACAGTCTCTCCTTTGTGAACCTGGTGCCCATACACACATCAATAAAAACAAAACAAAAACCCTCCCAATAAAGACAACAATGAACTCTCACTTCCACCTGACACCACACACTGCATACAAACCAAACCTACTGAAATTGAGTGCCTAAACAAGCAAAGCAGGAAAATTAAACTTACAAGCGGGAGCAGCTGGTTCTTTAAACCCAGCCTCTTTCCAGGTTTGTCCCAGCCTGAGTGTGCAGTAGCAAGACCAAACTATCTTTCAAAAAAGGCAAAACCAAAATTTATTCACTAAAAAGAGAAAATAGGCAAGGGTCACTAAGGGTACAAAAGACCCTTTGATTATTTTTACCAAACTGTTCAGTCTCTAGTCCAAAAAGCTTCATGTCGTTCCTTCAGCCAAGTGCCTCCAATATGGTGTCTGCCGCACCTTCAAGCCAAAAGTGGGAGATTCAAATCCAAAGAAGACACCAAAATTATGTCATCAGTCCTCCTTCAAAAGACATAGCTCCAGCATTCTCTTTGCTTTGACCCTGAAGCAGCTTCAACCATAAAGACTCACTTGAAACAGTAGCAGCAAGCACCTCAGATATCTCATGATGAAAAGAGCAGCACTCCAAGTTCTCTTTAGGTTTTCAGAAAAATCTCAAGCTTTTCAATTTCTAAGTTGAAGCAAGTTTTCAAGTACTGAGTTTTTATTTCAGATTACACAGGTCATAAGTTTCTCCAGCATGCTTCCCCGGGCTCCTTGCCGTCCAAGGCTGGGTATGGAAGCCCACAGTGTGACTTCTTTCTCTGGCCCACTACCACATATGACAGCCACACCTGCGGGGCCCCCAGACTCCTTGCTGCCCTGCTTTCCCTCCTCTCTCCATCCGTGCATCTTCCTAAATGCCCTCTCTTTGTCCCTCTCTTAAGAAACCTTGGCTTCCCTTCTCCAAGTCTCTGCCCACCAGGGCAAAGTGGCACAAGCCTAATGCAGTGCTATCAAGGTGAGGTCACAAATTCCCAGTTTCACCACATCACCCCTATCAATTCCAGCACATTCTCCAGGAGAAGATGCAGAGTTATTGGGTGACGTTCACGCTTCTCTTTGACCTACTATAACTTAGATGATGAGGTTAAAGTTATTACTATATCATCTATTAGATGATAAGGGGGTAAGAGAAGAAATAAGACAAAAAATAATTGCTTAAAGTGTGTGCTAACATACTTACAACAAAAAAGGAAGAAATACTCATAACTATTAAAACTCTCATTTTTGCTACTCTTGTTTTTGTATAAGGCCATAGCTGGTGTCTATAGTTATCTTCTTCCCCTACACATTCCACATTCTCTTTGTCCTGGCAGACACTTCAGCTGATCATGATTCTTTGCCTATTGGGGTCACTCAAACCTTTATTCTTAAAGAGTCAGGGCCATTATAATAACCCTGGCTGAATTGGATTGTTGTTAATTCCCGTTTACTCAATGCCAGACTGTGGTATTAATTTTAATGTGCCAACTCAAATAAGTCATAGGGTGCCTGAAATTTGACTCAACATTATTTTTGAATGTTTCCATGAGGGTATTTCCAGATGACGTTAGCATTTGAGTTGGTAGACTCTGTAAAGTCGCTCGCCTGCCCTAGCATGGTTGGGCATTATCTACCCCTTGAAGGTCTCGAAAGAACAAAACCGCAAAGGAGAGAGAGAATTCATTTCTGCCTGACTGAACTGGAACCCAACACTTCTGTTACTATGGATTAGGATTTACACCAGCAACTCTACTGGTTCTCAGATTTTTGGATTCAGACAGAAACTATTCCACTTCAACTTGTAGATGGGAGATGGTGAACCTCCTTAGTTTCCTAAATCTCAGGAGTCAATTCTTCATAACAAATCAAATATTATATCTAAAATGGTGTGTGTATGTATATATAAATAACATGCGGAGATAATATATATATATATAATATGCAAACCAAATCACAACCATTTATGTGAAAATCATATATCTTATTGGTTCCGGAGAACCCTAATAGGGTTCTTTGGAGAGCCCTAATATTGTAGGCATCAAATCTCATTACTCAGAGAGTTTTTATTTCTAAAAATGTAAGCACTTAAAAATGTTTGATAACCCCCAAATCAATACTCTCAGGCATTTGTAGTCATTCACAGGTATGCACAGAGCTGGGAAAAAATTGAATTGCTCATTGGGCAGATTTACAAACAAGGTTTGCTTTGCCTGTTCCAGGTCTCTTACAGCGAGAACCAAAGGATGCAGCCAGTAGGGGGCAGTGCGGTGCAGTGCAAGACGCCAACGCATGGGGGCCGTTGGACAAGATTTGAAGGCCAGCACTAGCACCTCCTAACAGGCAAGTGACTTAACTTTTCTGATCTCCTTTCCCATACGGGAGGGATGAAAACACTTTCACTCAAGGACACGTCTGAGAGTGGTCTTAAGAGAATTATTCAGAATAATTTCAAACTCGAAACAACCTAGATATCATTTGGTGAATAAATAAGCAAACTGTGATATACGTGCAAACTCAACAATAAAAGGGAACAAATTGCTCATACATCTACTGACGGGTGATTTGCAGTATCAAGCTAAGTCAAGGAAGCCAGTTGTAAGAGACTGCATATTGTGTGGTTTAGTTTCTCGGATTTTTCTAGAAGATGTACAACTTTGGGGATGGAAAACAATAGCATTTTCAGTTGTTGCCTTATGTATAGGGGAGGGAAGAGCAAGTGCATTCAGGTATAGTGGAACATTTTGCAGTAATGAGTTTTGTAAGACTGAATTTGGTAATGGCTACACAATAATAGAAGATTATTAAGATGAAGTAAGCGTAAGAAAAAAATGACAGTGGAAGATAATATTTAAAATGTATAAAGTAAAAAAATAACACAAGTGCTTATAATTAATGAGGAGCTCTGAAAAATCCTTAAGAGAAAGGTAATCTGAAAATGGGGCGAACAATTTGTATAGTTAAATGCAGAATCTATAACAAGTGTTTATATGTTCAATTTGCTTATAACTTAAAATATGCAGATGTAAACAAACATGGCATGTCTTGTTCTGCTTCACATTACTAAACCTTTTCTTAATTAAGCTTTTTATTTTGAGATGATTGTAGATTCATATGTAGTTGTAAGAAGCAATCAGGGTGATCCTATCTACCCTTAACCAGGTTTTCTCCAATGTTGATATTTTACAAATCAGAAATACAACATTACAACCAAAATTGACGTTGATACAGAAAGAACATAGGAAATTCCATCACTAGCAGATAGCATACTTTGCTCATTTCTGGGCATACTTATTCATCCTCCATTTTGATAATTGCATCGTTTCAAAAAATGTGTCAGTGAATTCATACATTCTTTTTTTAATTTACTTTTTTTTAAATGTTGCACGTGTGTGTGTGTGTGTGGTATATTACATTATTGTGTTCCCCGGGATTTTCCCATTTTCCCTACACCTGCTCTTTTGTGCCCTCTGGCTCTCCTGCCTTCTTTCCCCTCCTCCTTCTCTCTCCCTCCATTGTCGAATTCATTATTTTGCAACCTTTTGGGACTTTTTTCCCCTCCCACTAACCATATTCTATGTAGATACATCCAAGTTGATACATGGATTAACAGTTCATTTCTTTTTAATTGCAGAGTAGTTTATCTTTCTGGTTTGAATGTGCTATGATTTATTTAACTATCTGTTGAAAGATATTTGGGCAGTTAGCAGTTTGGAGCTATAATGAGTAAAATTACGAAATCTTTAATTCCTGTTTGTTCCTCCTCCTCTCCTTTTCTCTCTTCTCCTCCTCTTCCTCTTTTCTTACTCCTTCTCCATAGGTGAAGCTTTCTATTTCTTTGCTAAAATGGTATATTTTGTTTAAAGCATGTTTGTAATTAATCTCTGAACCATTTTTATCATGAGTGCTTAAAATATTTGCCAGATAATTGTAACATCTCTGTCATTTCAGTGTTAGCATCTATTGATTCTCTTCTTAAAAATAATTGGTTATTTAGACCACGTTTAGGTCCATAGTAAATTTGAAAAGAAGGTACACAGAATAACTTCCTTAAGTTTTAATTAGGATTGCATTGAATCTATAGATTATATTAAGAACTGAGATTAATTTGCCAATATTAGTTATTCCTATCCATGAACATGGAATCTCTATTTGATTTCTTTAATCTATTGTATAGCCTCCCATGTAAATCTTGTATATATTTGTTAGATCTGTATGTACTATTTCATTATTTACTATGAATGGTATTGTTTTTTAACTTCAAATATTCTACTTGTTCTTTGATGATATATTGGAGAGCAATTGCATTCTATCTAACCTTGAAATAACTGTTTTCAATTCCAGGAGTTTTATTCTTTTGTCAATTCTTTCATATTTTCTGCATAGTTGGTCATATCTAGGGAACAAGTGATTTTATGTCCTTCTTGCCCAATTGCATTAGATGGAACTTCCATATTAATTATGATTTTTAATTTACTTCAAGATCTTCCTGGTTCTTGGTATATTTTATTGAAACAGACATTTTGTATTGAGACACTGGTTCTTTTAAGCTTTTAGCTTTAACTGATTTTCTCTAATACTACTGTGGCACAGTACCATTGTTACTTATCACTGCCTTGGTCCTTATTCTAATACCTTGTTATTCACACAGATGACTAACTTGGCCTCTGTTGACACTTGTGAGTGATGAGTTCCTTCTTACTGTTGGGCAAATGGGGAGTCTGTTTCCCCTTATGATTTCCACTAATTTCTTAGGGAAGTCTTGATTCTTCATTAAACCTGTTCTATTCCAGCCTTAACAAGGAAGGAAAAGATACCTCACTGCTATAAGTTGGGGATGAAAGCCCAGTATCTCTACTGACACTTAGAAGAGGAATTATCCTATGCTACTCATTGAATCCCAACATCTTTAGCTGATTTCACAGTCTATTTTTAAAATACAGAGAGTTTTAATCATGCTTAGCAATCTGAATAAAATATATTTATCTTATCTTTCTGGAAATAGGAATCTTTTGCAAAAGTTCTAAAATTTAATAACACTGAGTATTGTCAAGGATGTGACAATAATTAATTGATATTGAGAGTATTCAAACTTTTTCTAGTTCTAGTGAAAGCATCAGAAGTCATCTAAAAATTTTAACAATATCAGCAGTTGTGCTTTTAAGAAGCTATTCTACACAAATACTAACATGGGTATATAAAGAAAATAGGTATTTATAGCACTGTTTGCATAAGGAAAAATTAGAAAAAAATTCTTAATAAGTAGAGAAATGATTTAAAATATTATATCTCCATACAATAACATTATATGTAGCTACAGCTTCTTAGCATGCAAAAGAGCATGTTCTCATTTTTTAATACAAAAATGATGAAAGGAACTTTCTTAATGTTTAAAATTGGCAATAAAGTTATAAGTTGTGGACAGAAGACCCATTAGTAACCTCTGCTATAGTGACATTTTCCAAGGAAATGCAAACATTTTATGTGCTGACATGTCTATTAGGGTATATAAACAACTGGACAGATTAGCTGTGCTATCTCCCATCATTGTTGCAGTCAATCTCACCTTCTTCCAATCTCTCTCTGGCAATCCTATAAACAGAGGATCTAGAGATAGTGGGTAGGGTAGGGAAAGAATCTTTGCTTTTGAATATTGTTGGTTTATGTAGGTGTTTTGTTTAACTCCATCAACTTCCTATGGAAAAATGAACTTGTATTCTTGCCTTCTCCACAAGTCAGGTGAGGGAGGGAAGTTCAGGACTTAGATACAGACTTTGTGGGTATCTGAATAAAGAAGACTGGCATCTTGTTCCCCAGTGGAATTTTTGGAATTCATTGTCAGCAGTTGTTTAAAGAATCTGCCTCCATACCTACATAAAACAGAGGGAAAAAGAACTGAAGATAGATGTTGGACAGATGGATGCTGGCCGTAGGGTGAGGAGATGCCAATGGCAAGAAAGCAGGGGCAAAAAGAATTTGGAAAGCTAGACCAAGATGGAGATAAAACTCTACTTCCAGGAACTGAGCAGAAGAGTGATGTCACTGCATCCTCTTCCCTGCAGAAGGATGTATTCTTGAGCCCAATTGAGAGAACATACTGTGACCCTTGATGCATGGTGTGCTTACATATATGTATATGTGTGTCTATGAGTCCACATGGATGTATCTTTCCCAAACCAAGAAAGTTATTTGGAAGGATCTGTACTCCATATAAAGTGACCAAACTGACATATATAAAGATAGATTTTTTAAAAAGAGATTAGGTCTCACTATGTTGCCCAGGGTTGTCTTGAACCCATGGACTCAAGTGATCCCTAGCCTCATCCTCCCAGGTAGCTTGGATTACAGGTGTGTGCCACCATATCCAGCTTATACAGATAGAATTTATAATGGGTACATTTTTTTATTTGAAAGTAATACAGTTTCTTTTGTAAGCAATGACTATACACATTCATTTTTTCTTGGTAAGTTTCATAAAGGTGAATAAAGCTAGAACTGGTGAGACTAAATCTTTCCTATTTGTGCCCTTCACATCCCAATGTTTGAGTCCCCATCTCTTAGTTAGCAAACTTTAGTCTTTTGTGTATAGAATTCCTAGGGATGTGGCCCTGTAAAGGCCACTTTCAATGTCGAGATGTCTGGAAGACTGGCTGTGAAGGTAGGAATTAGTTGAAGTATTAGTCTATCTTTCTAAGGTGATCTAAGTAGTGGCCTCTGACTCCCTGAATTGTGTCAGCCCTTTTCACCTTTCTGCTCAATTTGACAGCTGTCACTCTTTTTTTTTTTATTTTGGGACAGCTCACTCCCTCTTCTCTGGGTTTCTCACTCTTTTTTGTTGACCTTGGGAAATTACCCTGGTGTTCTTTCTATACTAACTATAGAACATTTCTTATTTCAGTGACTTATTCTTAGAAAGGGGCTGCTCGCAGCACATTAATTTGCTTTCCTGACATATTACTCATTCAGCCCTCAGTGGGTAGTTCAGCCAAAGGGCCCTGTTTCTCATTCTGCCTGAAGCAGATGCTCTCTTCAATACCCGAACCCTCCAGTTGGGCTCCTACCTTCATTTCTTTATACTCAAGCTGCTATTTTTCGTCAATCTCCTCTTTTCTCCTTCTACTCCAAGTTACTTTGCAGATCTACAAATTATCAAGTCTGTATGTCTCTTAAGTTTAATTGCAAACAGAGTTCAAGTTATTTCTCAAAGGTCTTCTGATTCCTTGAGCACCAAGGAATGCAAAGGGGTGTGCATTTTATACATCCCTCAATAGTTAATAACAGTACAGTTAGTTAAGAAGCAGATAACATCAGATCACATAAGGAACCTAGGCCAGGGAGGGGGTGGTTTCTCACTTCATTTGACCAGATGATTTAGTAACCACCAATCCAAATGGTGTAAAGAGAAACAATTTGTCCTTCAGTGCAATCCTTGAATAATTCTGGGCATTGAAACTCTCCCCACCCCCACCACTCCAGTGTATGTCTATAAAAGTTTTGTAAGTAGATAAGTAGAGATACCAAGAACTGAAACCAAGCTGGAAAAAAATAACAGAGCAGGTCAAGGCTTAAAATAATTCATTGTAATGTACTTTCTTGAATGTTGTTGGTGAGAGTTTGAATGGGTACAACATCTCATAAAGTAACTTTGCAATATTTATAAGAATCATTTCTAGGAATTTATCCTAAGTACTAACCCTAAAAGTAATCAAAGATGTAAGAATTATTTATCATAATAATTATTCTACAGTAGTGTTTAACATAGAAAATTGTAAACAACTTAAATTATCAAAAATAAATTATAGTTTATGCATTAAATTAAAATTCTCCAATGTTTTAAAAACAAGTGTTCAGAAATGGTATATTAAGTTACATAAACAGCATATAAAATCTGGATACAATATTAGCCTAATTTTGTTATAATTATCAAGCTATCTTTATGAAAATAAATCTTTTCTTTACAAATATTTTAAAATAATGATAGTTTGATTTTTATTATCAGAAAAAAGTTAACAGATTTGTTTTAATTTGGAAGCAAAGTGTTTTGAGAATAAAAGATTTTTTGTGAAATATAGGCTAGAAAGTTGGGTGTGGTGGTCCACACCTTTAATCCCAGCCTTTGGAGGCTGAGGCTAGGAATCACTTGAATCCACAGGTTCAGGACTACCCCAGACAACATAGGGAGAACTAGTCTGAAAGGAAGAAAGAAAGGAAGGAAGAAAGAAAGAGAGAAAGAAAGAGAAGAAAAGAGAGAAAGAAAGAAAGAGAGAAAGAGAAGGAAAGAGAGAAAGAGAAAGAAAGGAAGGAAGGAAGGAGAGAAAGAAAAAGAAAGAAAGAAAAGAAAGGAAGGAAGGAAGGAAGGAGAGAAAGAGAAAGGGAGGGAGGGAGGGAGGGAGGGAGGGAGGGAAGAAAAAAGAAATATAGGATAGAATTTTTTATAAAGTTTCATAGTGATAATATAAAAAGGGAAAAAATTCAGAAATAAGTTTACTTCCTTTCCTACCAATGCAGTTACCATATATTTTAAACTTTTTTTCTCAGTCTTCAGTCCTTTTCCAAGAACAAATATCACTGTATTAAGAGTTGTAAGTTGATCCAAAAGGGATAAAGGCATGGATTAGTGGAATATAGAGAAATACACCATTTTCTTTCTTTCTTCAGTGGTAACACTTCTAACAATTGAATATGGGCAATACTAGCAAAAGGAAAAACAGTAAAATATAAAATCCAGTACAAGTTGTGACCCAGGAAGTCATTAGTGAAAATCATAGGAAACACTTTAGTCAAGCCATGAAATGCCTAAAGTTGGTCACTCTAATTAAGCCAAAATGGATGGTAATTCTGGAAGTTGCAGATAAAGATCCAGGATGGCATCCTGACTTAGGTGAAATGTTACAAATTCAAACATTATCTAAATATCTGGAAATCACGAAATGGTTCACCACACTGTGAATGAGATAAATAAATGATGGTGAAATATGAAATCCTTTGAAGGTTTGATAAAGTCTTCAAAGAGTGTCATGGCCTTCAGTCATCAGTCTCTTTTCAGCTCTAGTTTGCTTATTCAGTTATTGGGGAGAGGATCCCCCTACCAGGGTCAGAATGGCAAGTAAGTAGCTATAAACTTTTTATTTGTTTTTGAATTTTTTGAAATATCATGTAATGTGTTGAAAATGAAATCATTGTAATGAGAGAGCTTTTGAAGAAACTCATGTTCTTCTTGTTTCTCATAGGACCAGCAGAAATTTTATGATACCAACAATTTCTGGGACTTTCTACAACATAAGTTAAGACTGAGTTTATCCAGCTAAATACTGGTAGTGTGGTTCAAAACTCACAGAATTTTTTCTCTGGAATGATTAATTTTTTTTTAGTGAAGAAAGGAGCTTGAGCAATCTTACCAGTGGTGACATAATGGCACAGAGAGAGGAAATGATTAGCTTGGGGTTAGAACAATGTAATGGCAGACCTGCCCCAAAGCTTTGAAAATCACTGTCAATAAACTTACTCTGAGAATGTAAAATGCACCTGCTATGAAATATTGAGGAAAATAGTAGAATTTAGTGTCTTACCTACCATCAGCTGATGGATGTCCCTTCTAGGATCTGCTCTTCCAAAATATAAGGCGGAGTCATGCCCCCAAAGCCAAAGACCTGAAGCATGACTGAAGGAGCAATAAAACGTGGCACAAACTGTGGAGATGAGACCCACCAAGACCAAACGTGCTCCAAAAGCAGTACAGGAATGATAAACAGCACGTTCTACCAAGTCCCGGGAAATCGCACCCTCACCAAGGACGAGGAAATGGATCAAGGAAAAAAAAAAAAAGACTAAAGGACTAAACAAGGACAAACAGCAAAAAGAAAGGAGGAAAAGAGACCAGGGGAGATGTGGGGTGTGTGTGTGTGGGGGGGGGCTATTCCATGGGGATTAGCAGTTATACAATCATATATTGTAAAATATGCAAAAATAAAAATTAAAAAAAAAGAATTTAGTGTCTTAGTTTGTGATTTGCTGGCTGAGATTCAAAAGAAAAGAAAAAAGACAAGATCATTTCAGAAGACAAAAGCCTTTCAGAAATTTATAAATGGAGGGTAAAAGTCCTAAGATGATCCAACAGGCTTGGCAGGTGGGGATGAAGAGCCAACTCTAGTTATCACAGACACAGCTCATGATCTTTGTCTATCATGAGGTATCTGTCATAACCATGTGTTGAGTTTCAAGACTTACCTAAGTCTCTGCTAATGTACCTGTCATATCCTGCAATTTTTCCCCTTCTACCCCAAGAATACATGTTTGCAAAATGACTGATCACACACACACATTGTTCACTTTCCAGTGGCCTAAGATCCAATTTCAGTTTTAGGAAAAGAAAAGTCCCCAAGATAACCACTTTGGATGAAGACATCACTTGCCCAAATGAATGTCCACTTGCACAGATGGCTCAATGTAAACAGGTCTGAATGCTTGCTTTTTTTCAATTAAAATAGCTACTTTCATGTGTCAGATTTAGCAGATGAAAAATATAGTACCCAGTTAAAAAAAATAGATGCCCCCTTACTTAATATGTGTCAGTCTGTGAGGGAGGCAGGTGGGGGTGGCTATGATCTGGTGGGTGTGTAGGGGCAACTGCACATTCAGAAGCCCTCTCTGATGGGGACTGGTGGAGCTGATGCTTTTCAGAGCATAGAGCTCTTCTGCCCTTGCAGGTCCTTTCAGAGAAGATACTCTGCAACTGCTGGAGAGGAAGAGCCATAGTGGAGGCCAAGAAGGTGTCATTTTATTAATTTTATTAATCTGTTTCCAGTACATAGTGCAGGATCCTGAACACTGCGATGTGGCATGGAATGACGTGAGCTTTGGTATATTGTCATACTAAAATACATTCTTTTCCACATTTTTCATTTATAAATATGATATACATCTGAATATTTTCTTTTTGTTTGTCTGATCAATATTCCTGGTATTACCCATGCTGGGTTCAATTGTCATTTTAATCTCTCTAAAAATTTTTAATTTGATTTAGCATTGGAAGATGTTATCTTGATGTAAAGTGTTACTGAATTAGAAAGAGGCATGGGGATAGAGAAGTGATGTGTAAAAACAAAGACACTTAACCCCTGGGGGGATATCTATACTTATGTAAGCAATATCCAAGTGCTTCCTACAACTTAAAAATAAAGTAACAATAAGTTGCTACCCTGGTATATTTTGTTACTCGATACCTGCAAAGGATTGCTTATTACAAGCTGTTTTAGTCTCCCAAGCCTTCCATAACAGATGTCCATGAACCTGGTGCTGTATGTAACAAAAACTTATTATGTATTCTGGGGGCCAGAAATTCCACATCAGTTTCACTTGGAATTCATGGTGTTGGTATGGCCAGTCTGTCTCCTCTCTGGATTCTTGTGGGAAATCCATGCCTTGTCTTTCCCAGTCTCTGTTCTCTGCCTCTGTCTTCACATCACTGTTGACTCTTGTATCAATTCTCCCTTTCTCCTACAAGAACACCTGTAATGGCATTAGAGGGCATAAAAATAATGAAGGGCAATTATCCATTGCAACATTTTTCATCACAGCTTTGTGATTACCATGTTACCAAATAAGGCAACATGTACAGTTTTCAGGGATTCAGATCGGGTATTTGTGGGACTCCCATTCCATGCTAAGTGATGCAATTAGTCAGAGAAACGTCCACATTTCTAATAAGTAAAAGAGAGGTTGGTGTGACCAATTCACATTAGTATGTTTTTTATGCTCCCTTCTGACAAAATCAAGAAAATATCGGCATTGAAACTTGTAGAAATGATATCAATAACATCAAAGAAAATCAAATTGATAATAATCTCTTCCAAGACATGTTCACAATAATTCAAGGACAAAATAGGTTGGTGAATGCTGGATACTGGAATTCAAAGTGGAAAATTATTTAGAAGAACTAGACTGCTAATAATATGAAGGAGTTTTAGCCAATACTTAATGTGGCAGGTTAATTATAAAAATGACTCCAAGTCTTCACCTTCTTCTTTATCCATGCAGTGTGCGGTGTGCTTTGTGCTTTTTACTTCTACCATCTTTTGAATCTGGAATGTCTTATGACTGGTGTTAGCCAACACCAGATCAGAGTCAAAGTGATGCCATGCTAGTTATGAAGTCAGATCCAGGAGGCCTTTGAGTTCTTGCCCAGGTTACTGAGAACAAGTACAAGTTAACCTACTGAATAATGATGCATGTGTGACTCTTACTATCCTCATCCCAGTTTATCTATACTCCCTCAGTCACCAAGCATGTGAATAAGGCTCTCTTTTTTTTTTTCTTTTTGGGAACACTTAAAAAAAAAAAAACCCAAACTACGCATTGCACACACACACACACATATATATATATGTTTTACATCACTGTCTACCCTGAGGTTCTCCAACCACCTTATAACCCCTGAACCATCTTAATCTCATGTGCCCATCCCTCCCCAAATTTCATCCCTTCCCCTCTCTTGTTCTGTACTTTCATTCTGGTAGCAGTTTTAAATTTTCCTTGTTCTTTTGTTTGTTTTTCCTATGTCCCATCTAAAGGTGAGACTATATGGTTTCTATCTTTTTCTTTCTGAATTATTTCTGTTAATATGATTCCTTCTAGGCCCCAACCATGTTATCACAAATACTTCATGTTTGTCAGTTTTGATTGCAGAATAATATTCCATTGTGTGAAAAATGCCACATCTTTTTCAATCATTTGCCAATTTGGGGACATTTGGGTTTTTTCCATATCCTGGCTATTGTAAATAATGCTGCAATAAACACCTGAGTACAGGTATCCTTTGGGTAGATTTGCAGAAGTGGGATTATTGGATTGAATGGTAGTTCCATGTTCAGTACTTTGAGGGTCCTCCACACAGATTTTCATAGTAACTGGACAAGTTTTCAATCCCACTAACAGTGTAAAAGTGTTCCATTTTCTCCACATTCATGCCAGCACTTGTTGTTGTCCTTTTTTTTTTTTTTTTTTTTTTTTTTTTTTTTTTTTTTTTTTTTTTTTTTTTTTTTTTTTTTTTTTTTTTTTTTTTTTGAGACTAGGTCTTGCTATTTGTGCCTGTGGAACCACAGGCTCACCTTGCCTGGTGTACCACAGACTCAAGCAATCCCCAGCCTCAACTTCCCAGGTAGCTGGGATTACAGGCATGTGCCACCAAGCCCAGCTATATTTTTTTGGAACTAGGTCTTGCTTCATGCCCCCTGTGGGACTTGAATTGCTATCCCTGGCTCTGGCATCAGCTTTCTAGGTTGCAGCCTTTAGGTATGTGCCTCCATGCCCAGCAAGATATGAGCCATTCTTACTGGTATTTGGTGGTATCTCATTGCAGTTTTGATTTGCATTTCCCCAATAATAAATGTTGAATATTTTTTCATATACTTATTGGCCATTTGTATTTCATCTTCAGAAAAGTTTCTTTCAAGTTCTTTTCTTCATTTTTGATTGGTCTTTTCACTTTGCTTTTGTTAAGTTGGGAAATTCTTTTTTTAAGGTAACCATTGGTTTGCAAACTGCACGATTTAGGGGTATGGTTCATGTCTAGTTACATGCACGTTACCCTGCCATAACCACCCCCAAAGGACCCATAATAGGCAGTTGTGCCTCCTCCCCCCTTTTCTCTCCACTCTCACTGGTAGTCTCAATTCTTGGGTCATATTTCTAGGGTTTCTTTATTTTGGTTTTGTCTATTCCTTTGTTTTGTTTTTCTATCTTCCATCACATGAACAAACCATTCTCTATTTGTCTCTCTCCTGATTTATTTTGCTTGGCATAATCCCCTCCAGCTTGCTGCAAATGGAAAGATTTTAACTTTTTAAAAATAGTGTTGAGTGTGTATACACACACACACACACACACACATCACATCTTCTTTTCCTACTCGTGTTGTTAGGTACATAAGTTTCCATAACTTGGATCAGTCTACATCCTTCCATCAGTCTATGAGAGTACTCTTTCCTTTTTGACCACACTTTTTGCCAGCATTTGTTGCTTCTGGTCTTTTGGATAGGGGTCATTCTCACTGGTTTGGGCTGCTATCTCATTGTGATTTTATGATAGGTGATGGTAAGTATTTTTTTCATGTGACTGTTGACTATCTCCATATTATCTTTGGAAAAGAGTCTCTTCAGTTCTATCCATTATTGTTTGATTGAGCTACTTATTTTATTTTCATTTTATGAGCCCTTTGTAAATCTTTTTGAGCCACTTGTCAGATGGATGATGTATGAATATTTTCCCCCCACTGACTAAGGTGTCTTTTCATTTTAATTATCCTTTCCTACTGTACAGAAGATTTTTAGTTTCAGATAGTCCCATGTATTTATTTTTGCTTTTATTTATCTTGCTCTTGGAATTGAGTTGAATAAAGCCATCCTTGAACAGCTGACTCTCAGGCAGATATAAAAGCAAACCCCACAAGAACTGCAGGTCCTGCCCAGCTCAGCAGAACTAGCCAACTGATGTGCAGACTTCTGAGCAATAAGAAATGGCTGTTGTTCTCAATCTGGTGATTATGGATTTATTTTAAAATAAGCTTTTGTGAAAGTTTTATTCTCACAATATCTCAAATTATTTCTATTCAAACATCTTTTCTGTTATTTTTAAATAATTATTTCTTAATTTAATTTTTATTATTAAAATAATTCATCTATATATTTCACATCATTGTAATCCTCGGGGGTCACCCGCCATCTCCCCTCCTTGACCGCTTCCACTAGTCCGTCCCTCCCAGTTGTAGACGTTAGTTTGGTTGTTAGCTTGTTTTGACTTTTCCTCTTGACTCTTTGTTTGTTTTTCCTATGTCCCATATATTAGTGAAACCATGTGATTTCTGTCTTTTTCTTTCTGACTTGTTTCTGCTAATATGATTCCTTCTAGGTCCATCCATTCAAACACCTTTTTAGCTAACGTTTCTGGCCTAAGGGCCATAACATATAATACTCATGGCAGCATTTACTGGGAACAGAAAGAGCACATTTTAAATGTGTGTGTCGAGGCGGGTGGTGGGGAGTAGTTTAATATCTCTTCCCCAGTTGATACCCCATGTGACCCAATCATATCATAAAGCCAAGTCAACGTCTTTAAAATTTTATGCGAACGAAATGCTTACTTTATTATTTCTTTAATCTGCGCCTAGAGGTGGGAACAAAAAAGCTTCCTTTCCCATTGTCATTTCTTTCTTTCTTTTTTGAGACTAGGTCTCTCTATTTTTGCCCGTGAAACCGCAGGCTCTCTTGCCCGGGGTACCACGAACTCAAGCAATCCCAGCCTCAGCTTCCCAGGTAGCTGGGATTACAGGTGCGCGCCACCACGCCCAGCTATTTTTTTGGAATTAGATCTCGCTAAGGGCCCCAGGCGGGACTCGAACCGCGATCCCTAGCCCTGGCCGCTTCATAGGCTGAAGCTTACAGGCACGAGCTACCGTGCCCGGCCACTGTCATTTCTTTATCCCGACCGCTCTTAGGGTCTTATCTGCCGCCTTCGCCACAGCCCGGTGAGTTCATCCCTGATTCAACCACCACTCGGCTTCAGGGACCCGCTGGGCGCTGCCTAAGTCGGTCAGAGGAGGCTCTGCGGAGTTTCCCTTAGACCCCAGAGACTTTCTAAAGGGTTCTCCTCGTCCTTCCCTCACCTGCTCTTCGGTCTGCCCAGGGAGGGGACTGCGAACCCCTGAGCCCCGTCCTGGACGGGTCCTCCTCGGTGGGGGAGCACGAGGGCGGGCGCAGAGCTAAGGGTGACCGGGTCGCGGGGAGGCAGCCCGGGCGACTCACTCGGGACCGCAGCCGCCGCCACGCGAGTTCCGGGGCTGCCAGTGTTGGGAGGAAGGATGCTGCGCTGGGGATGCTTAGCGCGGCCACGGCTGGGTCGGGGCCTCCAGCCCCGACAACCAGGGGCTTGAAGCGGGGGCTGCATCTCACGCTGCGAGGGGCCCAGGGCGCACCGTTCCCCCGGAGGTTCCAGCGGCCAGGACGCCTCCTTCACCCCGCCCGCTGCCGCCGACTGCTCTAGGATAAAAAGCAGCAGAAGTACGGTTCCCTGCTCGGTCTTTCTGCTCGGTCTTTCTGCTGAGCCTGGGCGCGCAAGCATCCCCTTCCAGCCCCCGAACCCGACGCCCTCCCCGCGCGCTTCGAGCACAGGGCCGCAGACCAGAATTAAGGGGGCATCTTTACGCCGGGCACGGTGGCGCGTGCCTTCAAGCACAAGCCTGTGGAGCGCGGCTGGGACTAGGAATCGCTTGAGTCCGCGGGTTCGAGAGACCTGCCCGGGTAACACAGCGAGCCCTAGTCTCAAAAAAAAAAAAAAAAAAAAAAAAAAAAAAAAAAAAAAAAAAAAAAAAAAAAAAAAAAAAAAAAAAAAAAAAAAAAAAAAAAAAGCTGGGCGTCGTGGAGCCCGCCTGTAATCCCAGTTACCTGGGAAGCTGAGGCTGGGGATCGCTTGAGTCTGTGGTACCCCGAGCAACGTGAGCCTGCGGTTCCACGGGCAAAAGAAGCGAGACCTAGCCATAAATAAATAAATGAATGAATGAATGAATAAATAAATAAATAAAAGGAAGGGGAACTTTGGCTGCCTGGCGTGGACCAGGGGACCCCTGGCAGGACAGCGCCACAGACCCCTAACGCCAAGATCCTGAGTCCCTTGTAGGTGGCGAAGAAACCTGGAGCAGCCTCTCCCTAATGCCCCAGATCCCTAATTCCCCTGGTAACAGACCAGTCTTCCTGGTCACCCCAGCACACGCCAGAGTCGAGCAGAAATCTTCCGTCTCTCCAGGTCCCAACTGACCCTTGGCCATTAAAGATGCCCCGCAAACCCTCCTGAAAATCGAATTAAAGGAAACTGGTGTAAACTAGAATACATAGACGCCTAAGGGAAAAACCCCCAGCCTTTTCTCTCCCTTGGTATTAACTTCAATACGTTCCTAGAACAGCTCCCCACACAGCTGCGGCAGAGAAACTGCTAGAAATCTGATTTTTTTTTTTTTTTGAGACTAGGTCTCGCTATGTGCCCAGGGAACCGCAGACTCTAGCAATCCGCAGCCTCGGCCTTCCAGGTATCTGGGATTACAGGTACCCGCCAGGGCGTCCGGCTGATTTTTCGAGTCCAAGTCCCGCTATGTTGCAGGGGGTAGTCTCGAACCCGCAGACTCAAGCGATCCCGGGTCTCTTGCATTCCAGCGCTTCCAGCGCCACCACGCCCGGCTAGAAATCGGATTTCTCCGAGTCCCATCCCTGACCTGGAGCGTCTGGAACTCGGGTGGGCGGAGTTCGAGGTGCGGCTTCCTCCAGGGTCCAGGTGATTCTGATCTCCAAGACCCACTGGCTGATTTCCCACTTCTCTTATTAGGAAAAAAAAAGACGTAGTTGACAGCGGGGAAAGCTCTAGAAGCAGGACTAGTTGCTGGGACAAAGCAATGCAAGCGATGAGAGGCTGGGGGGGAGGAGGCACTTCCCCACCACAGCCCACTCTCAGCATCTGTCTACTCCTGGGAGATTGCAAACAGTTATTCCAAACACTTGGTTTTCCTTCCCGGCTTCTACAAACCCGCTCTCCTCATCTCCTGGTTCTTTCAGACAGTGGCCTCTAAGATAATTTTCATAATCAGGGAGTCACAGACAGAACACTCCTTACCCTTTACCCCTAACTGTCTTGCCTTGGGCAAAGGGGCAGGGGAGACGCTTCTTTTCTTCTGCCAGTGCTAAGTGGCTAGACTTTCTATTGCATAGAAATAGCAGTAACTTGTCCAGTTGAGGGTAGGCTGGTGGTGGTCAGCCTCAGGGGGCAAACTCCGGGAAAGTGGCATATTGGGGGAGTTTGGCCAAGTGTGGTAGGGGTGCCAAGATCTGGTAGAGAAGAAAAGCCTGAGGGAATGGATGGGAAGTTAGCCTTGGGGTGTGTTTGTGGAGGAATGTGGAGTAGTCACAGTTTTGCTGCTGGTAGCCAGATGCCAGTTGCTCCAGCCTTTAATAGACACCCTTGGGTGAGAGCCCCCCATGGGGGTAAGGGGTGAAGTCCTTGTGTCAGGTTTTTCCCCACAACCAGTCTGTCAGTCAGTCAGTCAGTCAGTCAGTCAGTCAGTCAGTCAGTAGCCCTTCTGCCTGTTGACTCGAGAATCTTTCTTTGATGTCTATATTTTTTCTGGATTCTGAATTTCTAGGAAATAGTTTGCAGAAATCCCTGGATAAATGTGGAGTCTATATGGGAGGGATGAAAGTGTGTGTGTGTGTGGGGGGGGGGTTGTAATCTTCAACATTGCCTCCTTGAGAGCTGCTTTGGTTCATCCTGTGCATTATAAATACAACCCTCTTGAGCTTCCCGCCTGACACACTTTCAGGTTCCATCTGGTCTAGTCAGTTCATTGCAGGTCACTCAGTAAAAGTAACCAATAATAACAGGAAACTCTTCACAAAGTGATGGCACAGATATCTAATTTGAGTCATTTCCAGGGTGAAAGATAAAAAGGAAGAGCTAATCATTACTATCACCTCTATGCTTATTGCAAAGATGTGAAAACTGAGGCTGCAGTGGTTTCAGGAGAAAACTGGTGGTAGAGCCAGGACTCGTGCACTTGACTTGAACCCGGTGGTGGCAATCTTGTCATGTTTCATGCTTAAAGCAAAGGCTTCAAATAAGAGCTAAGGGGCATGAGGATTGTTTAAAGATTCATTTGCAGATTCATGTACTGAGCTGGTAAAAGCTTCTCTACCTGTTCGCCTGCATCCAGGAGTCATCAGTTTGAGCATTTAGCTTGTAAAATACATGAGTGGGAGTTTGCATAGTATTGAATCGATTTGGGACTCATCTCAGACTTGAATTTTTAATGATGGGCCAGGGAACATTTCATTTGGTAGAAGTGACCAAAGCAAGAATTTGGGAGATGGTGGAGGTGGCCAGAGCTTGAAATATCCACTGAAAGTTAAGTGGGCATGGAGGTTAGCCTGGCACTTTGAGAGTCCTCCACGTGCAAATGACAGGCCCCTTGGAGGGGGGGTTGTTTAACCTCAGCTTCCTGCCCTGGGAAAATGGAGAATTGCATTTGATGATGGGAGGATCATCCCAGGCAGAGAATATCCTCCCGACCTTGCTGTTCCCGGGCCTGGATAGGCCTTGCTCGCTAGTCGCAGGGAGGAGGGCTCAGCCTGGACCTGGCTTTTGGGGTCACTTGGGGGCAAATGCTGGGGGCGGGGGGAGGAGGGGTAGGTACTAAACTCAGTGGAGCAACAAGGGGAAAAAGTGGGAAAGAAAAAGCCAACGAAGCGGAAGTCTCAAGGCCCGGCGCGAGGACTCGCAGTATAAATAACCCCAGCCGTCCTGTAAACACTGCGGTCATAACCCCGAACATTAAACAGCCCCTGTGGCATCTGGCGCATCGGGCCGCCGCGGGCTGCGCTGGGGCAACCAGGGGACCCCGGCTCCCAGGCTCCTCGGCCTCGCCTGTCTGTTTATCTCAACTTAATCTCCCCCCAAGGAGCTGTTCCGCAGCCTGGAAGATGTTTAAACTAAAGTCCAGGGCGCCGGAAGTCGTGGCTGGACGCTCGGGCCGAACCTTCACCGAGAGGCTGGGCAGCGCGTCGCTGGGACTCACGGAGTCGTGGTGACTGAGAAACGCGGCGCAGGTCGCCGCGCTGGGCCTGCGTGGGGCGCATCCTCGGTTTCAGACCGACGTGTTCCACAGCCCCGGACTGTGCCTTCACCTGCTGGCAACCCTGTGTGTTTGGGTTCTGCTGCAGCCTTGGAGAGGGAGAAAACGCGACGTCACTGTCCTGGGGGGTCAGCGAGGAGACTGTGGAAGACAGGAAATCGGATTTCCCGTTTCTGACGCGTTTTTCCCTTGAACTGTGGAACTGCCGGTTCATTCTCTCCCGGTTTTGCAACTGCCTCACTTACCCAACGTTGCCTCAGCAGCTGCCCGCAGGCCGGAGAGAACAGGGCTTCTTGGTGAGTCTCCGTGCAAAGTAGGATCTGGACCTTCCTGGTGAAAATCATATTTAATTTTTCTAACCTCCTTTCATTTTAAATCCTTTCAAGTTTGACTCGAGGTTCAAAAGAACCACTTTCTATTATTAGTAAACGTCACCCAAAGGGTCCCCCGTTTCCAATTTCCACTACCGTTTCTAAAAATAAAAATCACACCGATGGCAGGGCTCTTCGTAATAGATAGAAAGATTTATTTTCGAAAGTAGCAAAACTTGTTTGAAAAAAAATATTTATCTTTAGGTGAGATACTTTATAAAGGTGACTGTCAAAGTCAGCTACTCTATGATCTACATTTTACAACATATCGTACAAAAGATACATAGATAGGCTCTTATTATCTATTTATAGATTTATAATTACATATTGCACTTGGACCAGCAAGGCTCGAAGAGTCATTCTCGGTAGGAGTTAATCAAGTTAAATAGATGGGGGTCTCGGTCGGTAACAATGGGTCTCCTTTGGTTTGGAAACGAATGTCCTCGTCGCTGTAAAGTGTTCTCGCGGGGCGGGCAAAGGAGAGGAGCTTGGCGAGGGGGAAGCAGAGAGAGAGAGAGCAGGGAGGGCAGGGGTCGCCGTCCTGGGCCGGCTCAGACGGGAGCGCAGCGGGCCTTTCCCAGACTCCCACCTCCAAGGTCAGGACGCTGTGGTCCCACACAGGCGGCTCGCGGTCACCACTTCCTTCAGGTCACTCTCGGGCTTCCCGGCCACCATGAAGGGCCACGTCTGCAGGAGAGAAGAGGGTGAAGGAGGTGAGTGGCGGGAAGGAGGGTGGAGATAGTGCCAGCTTGGGAGGGAACTAGAGGGTGTATGGGGACAGGTGAGTTGAGAGACCTGTTCGCTACTTAGGTTTTACGAGTCTGGGATGAAGCCCAAAATAGCTTCGGTGCCCGATCGCAGCTCCGGGTGGAAGAGCAAAGAGGGAATCACGCTGACTCCTCTGAGCAGAGCCAGCCCGGAAAGGAGGCCTTTGCAATGTGCGAAGTGGGTCTCTGGGCCCTGGCAGCGTTTGGAACAGATGCTGCTCAGGTGAGCCTGAGCGGGGAAGCAGGGAGTGCCCTCTTGCCAGCTGGCACCAGTTCAAGACCAGTTCTGGTCCCGTTTGGGAGGCCCTGGTCAGGTTTCTTGACCCTCCAGCTTTTCATCCCCATCTCTTTCAGGCCAACTTTCGGTTCTTCTGTCTCAGTAAAGCAGCTTGACCACAGATTCTAAACCAACCGTTTGCTAGTTCTTCGTAGAAAAATCCACTGCCAATTGGATTTTTAAATAAATCATAGTTTTATTTAAGATCATCATCATACTGGGCATTGCTTCACTTTTCCTTCATATTTAAAAGTAAAATCCACTTAACTTTCTTATTTAACGATCTAGGCAGAAGCAATTCTGAACGTTCTAGACACTCCTTTCATTTCGACTGTAGGTTTCAAAAAGCTTTTTACTTGTCTCTTTCCAAAAAAAATCACTTGTAATTAGAGGGAAAGAGATTTTCAATGCAAAATGTTGCTTTGCACACCCCCACCTCCCCAATTCCTGAAACTAATTTGGTCAGAAGACAATTTAAACCTCCCTCCCTATTGCTGACTGATAAGACTTGACTTTTAAGAGGAAAACCTCTCCTTCTTATCATATATAAACAGAGGTGCTAGTCACTTGTTTTTCTTTAGGATCTGGAAGTTTTAAGACTCAATACAATGAAAAGGGGCTGAAAAATATTTCTTAGGCAGTAAAATTGTTTGAGAAAACTACTAGGTTCACTGAACATTGCTGTGGGTTTTTTTTATTTCGAGTAAAAACAAGCAGAGCATTATCCTAGCGAATAAACAGTAACCTATTCTTAAATTTCCAGACTGACTGATTTTAATATTACTTATTATACTGATACAAACAATTACTGTTGATACTGATTTTCACTAGTGCCGTTGGGATTTAAAAATGCTACCAGGCCAGCTTTTAGAGAAAGAAAACATTTAAGTGGTTGGGTGGCTTCGATAACAATTTTGGGAGGGATGAAAAAAGTTCCTATTTAAATCGTCGATATATTTGCCAAAGAAACGGAGGAGTTGGGTGTTTTTCGTTAGGAGCGCTCCAGGGGGGAATCAAATGCTGGTCTTTAGCTAAAAGCATCACAAAGGACCAATACAACAGAGAACAAAGAGATTAATAAAATGCCTCCAGGCTGCAGCGCGTCCTTCCCCGAGGTCCCGCACTGCAGCCCCGCGCCAACCTGGACGGCGACGGCGCGAGTGCGGGGATCCACCTCGTTGTCAGGTCAATACACAAGCGAACTCGAACTGTGCTGCCACGTCCGGCGCCTACATAAATCAAGCCCACTCGGACGGCTCGTGAGAGCTAGAGCCATGTGGACCTCTTCCTGCAAGGGTTCCTTCCCTAGGCGGCAGGACTGCTGGTGCCCGAGAGGCGGGTAAAGCAAGCTGGGCCAGGCGCACGCGCGCGCACACCCACCCACCCATACACACCCACGCAGACACCCACGCGTGCACGCACGGTGCACGGACTGCGGCCGCGCGGGGCGAGGGCGCGCAGCCGGTTGCAGCCCCCCCCCCCTGGAGAACTCACCAGGTTGACCGGATGAATGTACCCGTTCTCATACTTGTCGTTGGCCAGGATCTGCCGCAGGTGGGCGATGTAGCTGGACGCCAGCCGGAGCGTGTCCAGCTTGGAGAGCTTGGTGTCTGGGGGCACCCAGGGCAGGGTGGTCTTGAGCCTGGAGAAGGCCTTGCTCAGCACCCGCATCCGGGCCCGCTCGCGCGCGTTGGCCGCGTTGCGCTGGACCTGCTTGCCTTCCTGGCTGACGCCGCTCAGGGGGTTCTTCTTGGTGGGCGCCTTCCTCCTCTTGCCCAGGCTGCCGCGACCCTTCTGGGGGGAGCCGATCTCGCAGTTGGAGCTCTCCTCGGTGCTCTCGTTGGAAGTGACAAACTCCTTGGTCGAGTCCATTTTCAGCCCGTCGCAGTCCAGCATCTCCACTTCTTGAAGGTCCTCCACATCGCTCAGGGAGCCGGTGGACATGTTTGGGGTGGGGGGGCGAGACGAAGAAGGAGGGAAGAGAGAGGAGAGGGGGGAAGAGAGAAGGCGAGATCCCTGCACCGACGGCCCCCTGAGTGCGGAGTGCGGAGCAGGGGCCTCCGGAACGTTGGGGCTGGGGCTGGGGTGAGGCTGGCACCCCTTCCCCTTCTGCGAAGAGCAGAGTCCCAGCCGCTGGGCGCCTCTGCGGGCAGGAAGCAGGCGCCCGTTCCCCCACCCCGCAGGAGTCGTGGCCTTCTGGGAGTGTGAGGGAGCGCTGAGGAATTTGGAGGACACTAGGAATTTATCTGGGGAATAGAGGGGCGGGTCCTTGCAGCCCAGGGGAGGGGCCTGCCGGGCCCCAGCGAGGCCCAGGGACCCCCTTCGTCTCCCCCGAGCGCAGCTCGCTCACGCACAGACCCGGATTTCCAACTTGCAACGTGCACCGGTTCAGTTGCCACGGGAAGATGCCAGTACCCTTCTACCAGGGCAGGCCGGCGAGGAGGAGCAGGCCCCACCCACAGCCCCTCACCCCGGCCCTGTCCTAAGGTCTGCTTTCCCTCCGGGAGGCCAGTCAACCAGACAGAACTTCAGTTGCACCAGATCCTTCTGCTTTTCTGCGGCTTCTACCTACAAACCTCACCGAGGCATTCCTGATCCTTCCCCCGCCTCCCGGTTCAGGAAATCTTAAAATCCAGGCAGGGATCTACCAACACCCTGGGGAGCATCCTCCCTCCCCTGGGGTAAATTAGGAAAGCCTAGGCGTCCTAGAACCGTTATGGTGATGGCTGAAAAGGTATCAAAATTTCCACCTGCACGTGGTGACTTTGAAGCTATCAAGGAACTGACGGTGTGTGCACAATCATGTTTGGCCCTTACACAGCTACACGCCGTTTAATGGGAGTGGCAGGGCTTCGATGTGAGTGTGCAAATTGCTTTTCAGTTGCTCTCCATGGCTTAATAAAATCACAACCATTACTTAAATTTCTTTATAGAAAGGCACTTGCAATGGTCACAAGAGCCTTAGTGACTGTCAGACATCACCTTGTCCCTGACTTTGTTTCCTCTCTTGCAATCTGCTGCCTTTGCCTTCCCTTGACATCCTCCGTGCTGGCAGGGGTCAGCTTGGGAAGCTGACAGTAGGGAAAACTGAGAAGGATTATCCTTTTTGCATCCCTGTTCCTAACTGGGAGTCCAGATCATCTTCCCTGGGGAATATGTAGATAAACAAGGGAACCAGAAACCAAAGGAGTTGAGTAAAATGGAAATGAAATCAGAGACTTAGTATGTGAACTCTCTTCCTAGTTCTTCAGGTTTTCTTTCCTTACAGTCAGGTGTTGAAAATGAGGGGCTGGAGCAAAATGTAAGAGTCTGTACCCCTCTTTGGCCTTCAGCTATCCTGTCTCTAATACTGGGCTCAGCTGGGAATTCACTAACCGCTAACGTTTTGTTTTGTTAGCAGGGTCTTGTTTGCTTTCCCCCTATGCTGTAAACTAAACAGATTGTCAGCAAATCAGTTCTTATTAATGAATTAGTGAGAACCCCACCCCCCCATAATATCTTTGCCCAGGATTCAAAATTGGTTAATCACCAGTGTAGAGATTTATGAGCTCTCTTATTTTCTGTTGTTTGTGCAGGTGGAGATTTAAATGACCATATCCACCATCAAGATTTATTGCAAGAGTGATTGATGTTATAAACCAGAAAAGGGCTCTTCCCACAGCAGGGATGACAGAAATATCAAGTTGAAGTTGCCTTTGTGTTCATGGATTGCATAACACGTGACCGAATACTACAACACAGAAAGTATAATCACCTAATCAGAGATCCAAGACAGCCTTAAGAGAACACCCAACCGGCCTGTTCAACGTTTCCCCGCTGAGTCTAGTTTTCTTTGATTCGCCTTCCCTTGTCTCTGTCTTGGTAAGACATGAAAGTTAAAGTTATTTTTAGCCCAAAAGAACTATGTGAAATGGGCATTGGCCAATATTTTGTGAAATGCGTGTGTGTAGTTACTCAGATAGCTGCAAAATAACCGTCCGTTATTTATTTGGGCTCTGGAGAAGGACAATAATTAAGACTCAAAACTATGTTCTTACCACATACCAGACTATGAAGCTGTAAAGATTTTGCTTCTTAAAGATACATCTTTTGGGGAGTAGGAGTGGTGAGGGAGGGGAATTCAACTCTGTTGGTAGGCAGCTCAAGCTGCTCTGGTAATAGGAAGCATAGTAGTAAAGCAAACCCCTAAGGAGATTTCTGTCTACTTTCTTAAGGTCCCAAACTTAAACATTTCCTTTTTCTTTTTTTAAGAAGGCAAAACTAACTTCACGTCACAAACTATTTCTTTGTGTCTTTCAATTATCATTATTATTATTTTTTCTTTGAGATAAGCAAGAATTAAGTCTCCTTATCCTGTAGTGATACGTGGAGGCTGGGAAGGCTAGTGGGTTGGGTGTTTGTGGAAACTCTCTAAGAGATGACTACCATTTTGGGAGCTAAATGTGAAGAGAGCTGTAATTTAGGTATCTTGATGTGAAGTCTTGCAGAATGAATGTGAGTAATATGTTTTTTCTCCACATTTTATGTCTATTCCTGCTAATAAACACTTAGGGACAAATGAGTGGGGGAAATGAGTTATTGTTGGATTCTACCGAGCAAATGAGTTAAGCTGTAACTTAAGCTGTGCCAGATTCACCCAAAATATAAACTATATTCTGTGAGAAGAGAAGCAGTTTTAGGAAACTGTATTAACTCTTTCGCTAATAAGAGAAGTGCTTTGAACCATGCTGACTCAAAGCAATAAACAGAAAATTAGGGATTTGAAAACATTAGCTAGTTACTGAGTGTTTTGACCTTACTTTTAAGGGATTGTTTAAGCCCAAGAGCCATCAAGCCAATTTACTGAACACATCTATCAATCTGTGTAGCTAGAAGGCTGGCTTCCCATGAGTTCAGTGCTAAGGAAGATTTATCTCCAAAAGTTGTAAAATGCAGATTAGGTGTGGAATGTATCCTTGAACTTAAGTTCTGGTTTATCAACCGATTTTCAGGCATTTTCAGGAAGTCCACATTTGGTTTGGTTGTTCTTGGATGGAAATATTTGCTTCCTTTTTTGTGAAAAGAAAGGAACATCATGGGGATTCTTTGGATCTGACTTCATAGGCCATCACATTCTATTATGTGGGGGAAGGGGATATACCTTTCAATTCAAATTTTAATCCCTTTCTTGTAGTATCTAAAATTTGACCAGAAGCCACACAGGCACGAATTGATAAAACTGTCACTTGTTTTTCTTAAATTTTCTCTTCTAATGAGGCAGATGTATGCATGCTCTACATTATTGCATGGCAACTTCAACCACTTCTTCTGCATCCTGACCTGCTTCTCCATTCAGTGTAATTATGACTGTACCTTCTTTGCTCATGACTGATTTCCATCATCCGTACATCAACCCACTACACTCGGACTCATTTCAGACGAGATCGGGCGCGTTCAGGGTGGTATGGCCGTAGACTCAGACTCATTTCAATAAAATTTTAAATTTGTTTTATAATGTGATCATTACCTGCCATTACTTGTTCCAGATTATAATGGCATTGGCCTTTTATAATTTGACCTCTAAAGTGACTTTGAATAATGAAGACACCAGGAAGGCTTCGTGCTCTCTAAGGAGGTCAACTATGGCCTTGCTGAGCCTTGCTAGCATCTTTAGCCAGCATCATTGATCATGAAGTGGTCATCAGTCCTTTCAATAATCTTAAGTCCTTTCAATAATCTAAAGTCCTCTCATTGTTCACTATATCTAGAACCTCAATTTTCATATTTAATATAATAAGTTATAGCTCAGATGCTGATCAACAACAGTAAAACTGTTAGGGGGTTGTGGCTCCCAGTGTGTGGTGTTGATATATTAAAATAGCTTTTGTTAGCATTGGTGGCTGGAGATTTGGAGAAGGGAAGTTAAGCCTTCTTGGGAGAAAAGAGGATTAAAGGATCAGGGAAGGGATAGAGAAAAAGATAGGGAAAGAGAGTAGAGAAGAGTAGAGAACAGAAGAGGACAGAGAAGAGAATGGAGAAGTAAGGAGCAGAGAGGAGCAACTGGGAGGCTGGAGGCCTCAGACCTGCCACTGCCATATGGAGCAGCAGGGAGGGAAGGAAGCCAAGCTGTGGGCTTCCATCCCCAGCCCCAGTCCGGGAGGTGAGGAGCCCGGGGAAGCATGTTGGAGAAACTTGTATCCTGTGCGAGCTGTCTTGGAAACGTGGTGCTTGAAAACTTGGTTTAATTTGGAAACTGCGAAGCTTGGAAGTCTTCTGGAGAACTGAGGAGAGTTTGCTGTGTTGCCGTTTTCAACATGAGACGTCTGAAGTGCTTGCTGTGTTGCTGTATTGAGTGAGTTTTGCTGATGCTGGGACCACTGTGGAGTTGGAGCTAGAGCTGTGCCTTTTGGAGAAGAATTGAGGACGCCACCCTGGTCTTTCTTGTTGGATTTGAATCTCCTGCTTTTGGAGAAGAATCAGCGACTCCATCTTGGCTTCTTCTGGCTTGCAAGTGAGTGCAGCTGTGTCTGAAAAAGGAGGAGTGGTGCCACCTTAACTCCTTCATCAGCTCAAGGTGGGGCAATCACCATTTTGTGAACACACATGGCTGCTATAGCCATGTGCACTTTGGACTAGAGATGGACTGTGTGGTAAGATTACTAAAGGGGTTCCCTGTACCCCTCCGTGACTCTTTTCCAATTTGTCTTTTAATAAGTAAATTTGTTTTTGCCTCCCTCTTAAAGTTTATGTGATCTTGCTAGTGCATGCGTGGGCTGGGGAGAACCTGGTGTGTGTGGCTGGCTTTAAAGGACTAGCTTCTACCCTTTGTAGGTTTGGGTAAGCACCCCATTTTTTCTGTTTTCTCATCCGATATCAAAACCACACAAAGACTCATCCTGGTGGGATGTGAGATATCATATCTCACATCTCCCACGATATGCGTTCGAAGACAGTCAAGTCTGTACTCTGAGGGGCAGAGCTGATCTGGAGAGGAAGAGACCTGAAAGAAACTCAGACAGACAGTGAAAGGTAAAAATGATGCAAATCCAGTTAAATGTTCTTGTAAGAATTCTAATACTGAAACCACTTCATAGGACCACCTTCAGGTTAGACAAGAAGCGGGAATGCTGAACTAATCTTCAGTCGGACACCATAGACATTTCTTTGCCCCTATGGTTCAATTCTATGTAAAATTTTGTTGTCATGACTGAAGAATTGCTCCATGAAATGAAGAACTTAACACAAGTGGGTGCCAGAGTCTTCTCTCTTTATAAGGAAAATTTAAGGAAGCTTGTTTGACTCATTGGATATTTTCTGTATCTTAAGGGAAAGCTTCAAAGTAAAGCATCTTAAGTTTCCCTGAAAAGAAATCTTGTGGGTATCTGTAAAGCACCCCTATGCTAAGTATAATAGGTGCAGGTCAGCTTGCTGCCCTAGCACCCCAACCTCTTTCTGGTGACTCTCCTGGCAGTTTTGTCCTTACAGTGGGTGCTTTGAACCATAAGAAATCAATAGTCATTAAATGAGATCTCAGGGAAGGACTGAGAGTGTAAACCATGACCTTGGGGGATATGAAATACTCCCAGGTCATGTAGTATTTTTAAATGGAGCCCCAGGGCCAAGGTCAGTGGAGAGGAATTTGGTGCAGGTTTACATAAGTCATCAGTACCTGTAGTCACCTTGAGTTTGCATCCTGTATGCTGTATCCTGAAATACCTCTTTCTACTAAAACAAATTGCTTTGAATGGTTTTTCCTACTTGAATCATAAGCATGAGAAAAAATTTTTTCTGTTCTCTTTTATTAGTAAAAATCTGAAACAACTGAACCCTGAATTATAAAGAATGAGGTAGGGTTGAGTTATACTAGGTACAATACTTAGAATCCTGCCTAAGGGGGCTTAGTGATATATGTTCCAGAATAGCCTAGTGAAAATAAAATCCCATTTCTAAATGGGAACCTATTGGGTGGACAAGGGCCACATAGTCAATGAACACATCCTCAAATGTGCCCGTTTCTCTTCATCTCCCCTACAAAACTCTAGTTCAGTCTCTAAAATCATCCCCTAAGATGACTGCAGCAATCTCCTAAAGAGTCCTTTTGTTTCCATTTTTAACCTCTTAAAATTCACTTCCATTTCCAATAACCTCTTAAAATCCATTTCCTTATTTAAAATTACTCAGAACTTCCTGTTGTGTTTAATGTAAAATCCAAGTTTCTTATTACGATTTGCACGACTTTTCCCTTTGCTTACCACCCTCCAGCCACACTGACTTGTCTGAGTCCCTCAAAGACACCATCCCCAGGACCCTTGACCATACTTTTCTCCTTGAGAAGACCCCTTGCCTGGTTGTCTGCACAGTTGATTTCTTATTTTTCAGGTTCAAGTTCAAGGGTTACCTTCTTTGAAAGAACTTCCCTGAGTACTTATCTAAGAATGTTTTTGTCCTGTTATCCTATTTTATTAAGTAATAAGTAATAATAGCCAACATTTACTGAATATTGACCCAAAGCCAAGTGCAGTTGCAAGCACTGTCCAGATTGACTCTTTTGGCTCTTTTTAGTTAGGAACCTTACAATACAAGAACACTGAGATACAGAAAGATTAAGATACTTTCAATCAAAAAGTTGACATTTTTGTCATCTACTGCTGAGGTTATTGCTGAGTCATATGAATGGACCCAGCTCAGATAGGTGCCAATTACCCGAAGTCTCTCACGTGACAGAAGGCATCTCTCTGGAGTTGGAGTCATCTGGATGCTGCAGGAAGCTGAACATCAAGGGTACTCCATCCACTTACCCTAACTTTCACTGGGGTGGTGGGAATAGGTAGAATCTGGCAGGGCATCTGTCTCCCTGCAACCTTGTTATGTGACTGCCTAGTCTGTGGACTCGGGTGACTGAAATTCTTACATGGTAGTTGACCCCTATGTTACCATTCCACAGGACCCAAGCAAAAGCTGAAAATCTTATGACCAAGACTTGGAAAATTGCACAATATCCTTATATCACATTTCATTGGTCAAAAGTGAGTCATGGTGAATGCCAGAGTCAAGGGGAGGAGACAGTTCAAGAACATGACTATCAGAAGACATGTTAAGTAGAGGGTGGGGTTCAGGGAGTGTCATCCTTGGAGATTGGCTTCTGCAGTGGCTAAATGGCAGAGTCTGGATTAATCATGGACAATCTGACTTCAGAACCCTTACTTTAAACTACTAACATGTACTGCAATTATTTTAATTTTTCTTACTTTGCTTTCCTCCCCTTTCCTCTGTGAAAGCTTCAAGAGTTCAGGGTCCTGATGTGCTTTTCCCAGTTGTGTACTCAGATTAATAGTTGAATGAATGAATCAGTGTTATAGACCATGGAATATTAAAAATAGACTTTTTAAGTGTAAGATATACACACTCTTTAGATAACAAATGTAATTTTAAGATATAGTGACACTCTAAGATTTATACGGAACCACAAAAATCCCAAATAGCCAAAAGCAAGTTTGATAAAAATAGGATGAAAGTATCATACTCTTAAACTTCAAATTATACTATAAGACTAATTAATCAAAATAGTATACTATTGAAATAAAAATAGATACAGAGACCAATGGAATAAAATAGAATTGAGGGGTAAAAAATAAACCTAATCTTTCTGTAGTTAATCTCCAAAAATGGAGCCCAGCATATGCAATGGAGGAAGTTTTTTCAAGATATGGTGTGGGGTAGGAGAGAGAGAGAGGGAGAGAGAGGGAGGGAGGGAGGGAGAGAGTGAGAGAGAGAGAGACTAGGGAGTAAGTTATTACACCAATCATATATGTCAACTCAAAATAGATAAAAAGCCTGGATACAAGACATGGAATTATAAAATACATAGGAAAGAAATGAACAAAACCCCTCTTGGCTTTGGTTGCAGGGGTGTGTTTGTGGACTCAGCTACAATGGCAAACAAAACAAGAACAGAGATAATCAAATAGGACTATATCAAGCTAAACAATTTTGTACAGTTAAAGAAACTCATTAAATTGAAAAAACATGCCACTGAAGGGGAGAAAATGTCTGCATATCATACATCTGTCACAGGGCTAATATTCAATATCAATTGAGAACGTATAAAACTCAATACAAACTAAGCAACCCAATTTTAAAAATGGGCAGAAGAGCTAAATAGACACTTCTCAGAGGAAGACATTCAGATGGCCAACAGACATTCAGATGGCCAACAGGCATATGCAAAATGTTTACCTTCACTTATCAGGGAAAAACAAGTCAAAATTATAAGGATTTGCTATGTCACAGCTGTGAGAATGACCCATATGAAAAAGGAAAACTAGAAACAAATTTTGGAGAGGACATGAAAAACGTACAATTGTACACTGTTGGTAGGAATGTAGACTTATTCAGCCCCTTGGAAAATAATATGGAAAGTCCTCAAACTATTAAAAACAGATCTGCAATATGACCTAGCAATTTCACTCCTTGATATTTACACAAGGTGCAAAACAACAGTTTGAAGGTATCCCTGCACTTGAATTGCATTACAGCACTATTTGTAACATCCAAGTTATGCAAACAACTTATGTGTCCAGCAAGAGAGATGATTGGGTGAAGATTATGTATTGTATATACACAGTGGAATATTACTAAGCCTGAAGAGTTGCTACTTGCCAATTTGTTGCCAATTTTGCCACTTAAAACAGTGAAGAGAGGATGACATGGGTGAACATTATACGAAATGAAATAAATGCAAAGAAGAAAGACAAGTTAATTTCACTCATATAAGACATATAAAGAACAAAGAGGCAGCCAAAACTAAACCAAAGCAAATTCTGGAAATATGATTGCAAACTTGAGTTTACAGGTAGAAAGATGGGTATGACTGGGGATGGGGCCCGATGATTTTTAGTAGAAGAATGTGGATGTGGTGTGAAAATATACATCTAAACAGTTAGAAACCTCACCCCCTAAACTTTATTCAATGTTATGAAACAATCTTACTTTAATAAAAGAAAAGTTACAGAAAACAAACAAAATACAGTGGTTCAGAAAAATCACAAGTTTACATCTCTGTTTTATCAGTGTATACTTAGGCAGGTTCCAGGGTGGGTGGTAATCCTCCAGAATGGCAATCAGGAACCTGGATTCACTCTGTTTTCTTGCTCTGTCATTTTTGGAGAAGGATTTTTTCACATACATACGTGAAATCAGCTTGCCCTCAGGAAGCAGTAGTAAGAGAGTAGAGCACAGTTTCCTTCTAATAATGGAATCTGGAAGTCATACACTACTTCTGTTCATTCCTATTGCTGTTCAGTCTCTTCAGCTGCATGGCAATTTTGGAATTGTAAACTCTAAATATGTCCTGCTAAAATTCAAAGCTGGGGGGATTCTTAAGAAAACTGGAGACAATCCAATCTTTGTCAGCATATTTGCAGCATAAAGAATTATGTTAATCGTATATAGAATAAAACACTATATTTGTAAGACAAATGCAGATCACAAGTTCTCAGTGAAGTTTATAATTCATTCAAATCAAGTACCAGTGGGCTTCAGTTCTTTTTTGGTGCTTATTAGATGAAAAGTTGGAATTACTTGAAACATGTAATGACTTGACTCTCACTATAGATCTGAGAAGACAGATCAATGTGAGCTATTCCAACCAGTGTTTTTGCTATCTTGCCCTCAGTAAAATGACTATATGAGTTAACTGGCTGTGAGGATAGACCAGTAAGAATGTGGAGATTGTTGAGATTGTTTACAAACTGCCACTGGCCTTCAATAATGCCACCTGCACTGCTTAGTTTCTACCAGTCTGTCGTACAGTGAGTGCACTTAGAAGGGGTGAGGCAAATGATAAGTTTTCTGAATTTTCATTTTTTGAATGTGCTTCAAGATCGGCTAGCTTACTTTGTCAGTGCAAAGCTTCATAGACTGAGTTGCTTAAAAAGCATTTATTTTCTTGTAGTTCTGGAGGTCAGAAGTATGAGATCAGGGTATCCTCATGGCTGACTTCTGGTGAGGACTCTCTGGCTTGCACTTATCCTGTCCTCACATGTACTTCCCTCTGAGTATGTGTGGGGAGAGAGTTCTCTTTCTTCCTTTTCATATAAGGTCACAAAATCCTTAGGGACCATGCACTTATGACATAATTTAACCCTAATTACATACTCAAAGTCTTATCTTCAAATACTGTCCTATTGGGGTTTAAAATGTCAACATATGAATTTGGGGGCGGGAAGACTCAAAAACAATTCATAGCATTTATATTTTAGAAATTAACTAGAAAAATGATTTTTCTTATTTATAATTTTTTTCAACATTCAACCCATTTAAAATGAAAATATTTTATGCCCATAACTCTCTGTCACTTAAGAGTTTACTCTCTACCAACATCATCACCAACAAACATAACAACCCTTAGACTTTATCTTGGTTTTATTTTTTGAAGAATCACCAGACTGAAGAGCTTTAAATTCAGATTCATGATCTACGACAAGGAGGGTCATCAGAGACTCATTCCTAGATTTTTTTCAAAGGGAATCCTCCTAGAAAGAGGAGGACCATTCTTTAGTTAGAAGCTTTAAATCAACTCTAAAGAACCCATTAGTGGAAGAATTTAGGAATTCTCCATGCATTGCATTTGAATATACCATGTAACTCCCACACAGAAATAGAAATGCGTAAAACCAATTCAGTAATAAAATTTGCCAAAAAAATTTCTTCGGTTGCTCTATAGACAAAACAAATAGCTAATTGACTATACTGGAGTCTTTCTAACTGGTCACTCTGACATATTTTAGATAATGTCAGTATTATTTTCAGCTAGACTGTTAGGCAGATACTAAACTTCCTCTCACATGATAAGTAAGCTATTTTTTCTTTTAATTCTAATAAAATTGACCATAAAATATAATCTTCTCAAGAAAGATAGAATATAATACTTCTGAAATTAATTTGGGCAGGAGTCAATGAAAAGTCTCATGGAAAATACATTGTCCACAGCCTATTCAATTGTACAACATAAGGTTCCTAGTAGAATTGTGATTTTTGTTCTTCAGTTTTTTTTTTCTTAAGTAATTATGGCATAATAGAACACTTTTGGACTGTGAACTGAGGAATTGGCTCCAAGTTCTGCTTATAGGTTTAGTTAAATTTGTGAACTTGGACAAATCCCTTAACTTTCCAAATCTTACTGTTTCCCTATATAACATAGTGGCAGCAGGGATGGGATCCTTAAATTTAAGTGCTTTAATTGAGATGATATGCATAATTTAGTTTAGTGCTTAACAAAGAGCAAACACCTAAAAATACTGGTTGTTCTGATGAAAATTTTTGCTATGATTGTTAACTCTATTGCCATTTTTAACAGTTCATTTTATTTTATTTTTAGTGTTTAAAAATGGGATAGGATAGGATACAATACAGAAACATACATATGTATATATAAGATACAGAAACATATACATATATAAACTTCATAAAGATTATAAGTAATCTAAAACTTTCAACAGTAACAACAAAAAAAGAAGGCTAAAAATGTATTTGTTAGGTGTAGAGGAGCAACTTCATTGAATTCTAGAATTCTATTGTTTTAATTCCACAGTCACATTGAGGCTAAGAGAGGGTAGAGGGTGGAGGTGAAGGCAAAGTGGGAAGGGAACCCAAAAGTCTGTGGTGGAGAATTATGAGTGTTTTAGTGGTGGGTGTGCTTGGCAATATACATCTGAAAAGGTATGTACCTATGCTGTTGATTTATACACAGTGGTATAAGTCAACATTGTATCAATAAAATATAATCAAGTAAAGAAAAATAAGTGCTTAAAAATTAAATTCATTTAATTTTTAAAAATTCCCAAAGATTCTTTTTATTATTAAGCTATGTCTTTCAACCTTTCCCTTCACTCTCTTGTGATTCAAAATATTGTTTCTTTAGTGATAATCATTTTTTATCCCTTCCCTCCTCCAGTGAGTTTATTTATTCCAGACCAAATGGAAGAAAGAGATACTATTTTTTATAAGAGCCTCATATTAGGTCACTAATATTACAAGTGTTAGATAACAGGTAAATATTACAACTTTCTATATAATCTAAGTGAGCATAGTTTTAAGAAAATCCATTACCAAAGTTAAACATGAATTTACACAATTTTCACTTGGGATGGGTATTTTAACATTGATAGTAGACTTTTTGGGGTGACATGAAATAGTGAAGAAATTCCTTTAACAAATGAATTTCCCTTTGCCTAGCAATGGGTCCAATTCTAAACAATTGGTTTGGTTTCTTAGGAAAGAAAATTAACTTTTCACAGTGAAGATCGGCTGCATTTTCTTTGATATTATAGTACCAGCTTTTAAAATTAGACCTTAATTAAAAAAATTGTTCCAAGAGTCATATCCTAGAATCCTGGCCTCCAGTATCTTCCCTGCAAAGAAAGATCAGTACCTTGAATAACCCTTGTCTTTGGTGTTCCTGACGAAGGAATGAATTTAGAGATTCTTAACGCACAAAATTGTACCAATTTTCTCCTGACTGCCCTAACAAATGACCATAACTGGTGGCTTAAAACCAAATAAATAATTTTCTCAAACACTGGTGGCCAGAAGTCCAAAGTCAAGATATTCACTGGCATTGCATCCTCTAAAGTAGCAGGGAGCAGGGACAGGCACATCCTATTTCTGGTGGCCTGAGTGCCTTTCATCTTGTAGCCTCACTACTCAAATCTCCATCTCCACCTTCACATGAACTTCTTTGTTTTCTTTCTGTTCTCCTTTCTGTTATGAGAGACCATACTCTCACTGGGTTTAGGATGCAGACTGATCTAGTCTGATCTCACCTTGATCCTTATAATCTGCAAAGAAACTGGATCCAAATTTTGAGGTTCTGGGTGGACATGAATTTGGGGGAGACTATTCCAACTATTACTATCACCATTTTACTTTATGATTTACATACAAGTGACCATGAACAAGGGTTTGAAGTTGGATCTTTATGGAGTGAAAGCATCAAAGGGAATAGAAGATTATAGTTTATCATCTGTTTGAATTATAAAGTTATATTGAATCTTTACACCTTTGGAAAAAAGACTCAAATTTTATATCTGATAAGGAGAGGGAACCCTTAACAAAAACTGAACAAATGTATAAACATGCTTTTTAAAACTCTGTTGAATAGGGTTTCAAGCTTTTACAACAGGATAATAATAATATATTTAATTTATTTACTCACAATAGAGACAAGCAATAGAATAGTGAAGTCTCTATTTTAGTTTATTAAATGCATATTTTAAAATTTAAATATATATATATATTTATACTCATGATCTATATTTCAAGTCTTATAGAGGATCAGGTCTTAAACAGTCATTTGAGAACTCACTAATTATTACATGTATTTGTTTATCACTTTGCCTTTAATGAAAGAAAATTAAAATTATCACCTATTGTCATGTTAAGAAAGTCAAGAAACTATCAAGTGTATCATCTTCAAGTTTTTTTTATTTCTACCCAGTCATTCTTTTTCATTCTATTTATTTTACATTCCTAGCTCCTCCTTTAACCATCTCTCTTTGAAAAGCATTCAAAAGTAGTGTCTTATGCTGGACCATCTTTAAATAAATATAGTGATCCTCCTGATCTGATCCTTTGTGAACTTTATTCATTAGATCAAAAGTTAAAATACAGAGATAGCCTCAGAAACATTATATAAGTTATGCAAATTAGATATCATTTCTTTTTTCTTATGATTAATTTTATTTTCCTGTGGAAGGAATAGCTGATCATATAGCTGTTCATTTATTTCCTCCCTCTGGTTCTTTCATTGTGTGTTATCACTTCTACATATATTTGCCTTTTCTAGCTACATTACATGCATTATAAAATGCAGATTATATGCTCATTTGCATTTTCCTTCTTTTACTAATTATAATATTTTGAGGTTCATTATCACATCTATATATTAATAGTCTATTCCTTTTACTTGCTGAAAGATATTCTTGCCTTTTAGCTGTTAGTTGGGTATTTGACATAGTGGATAAAACACAGACCAAACTATAGGACAGAACTTAGTCATTACTGTTGGCAACCTTATGGTAAGTGTTTTCAACAGAAACAAGGTAAGTACTTTCCTTTCACTTTTGAAAATCCTAATGAAGTATGCTGGCTAGTCCCTCCTACTTTGTACTTAAAATATAATAAAAGTATATAATAAAATATAATAAAAAATAAAATATAATAAAAAATAAAATATAATGAAAAAAAAACATTTTTTTTTTTAAAACCGTAACATTGTGATTTGATCTGGGAAAACTGTATGTCTGCGTTGAACTGTCCTACTGTCTCTGCCACTTGGCATGTCTTCTCTGTCTGTACTGAGTCATCCTGTTGTAGTGCAGCCATCCCAATCCGGGTAACTTCATCAATTCTAGAAGCTAAAGGAGAATGTTGGAGCCCTTGGTGGATTTCACAGAGCTCTAATGGTCTCTGGGAGCCAGGTCCACAGGCACACCAGGCAGGGAGCTGAACCAACTGTATGGCAGGCATGCAGGCTGGGCATAGGCAGGGGACTTGGAGGCAAGTTAAACCCTTTAGATCCCTCAGGAATAGTCACCCTCTTTCCCTGGGCTCTCCCCATGGTCTCTGCATTTTCTTCCTGCTCTCCTTCTTCCCCCTAGGGTGGCACCACCCTTCTAGCCTCACCTCCTAGGCTCAAGTGTGCCCACTTACAGATGCACACACCCTTTAGTCCAGGTATGCACCATCATGGAGAGGGCATAATACCACCGGTGCTGGTCATAGAGGCTCATTGCAGAAGGCCAAGGTCAAAAACCCCAATAATTCATTTACCGAACACTGTCATAAAGTTAGTAGGTTTTTCTTTATATCAACAGTTCCTAAGAAAAACTATGTTTCTAACTTAATCTTTTCAAGCAGACACTGGCTGGGATATATTCTTCTCACTGATATTCTCCCAGGTTATATGAGGTATGAAGACAAAGGGGAAATGTGTAACAATATAAGATGCAAAACAAAGGCTCAATTTCATCTATCAAGGAAAATTACTTGAAATGCAACTGTATTCAACATGGTAAAGTTGAAGAACACAACGCTAAATGAAAAAACAAGTCATAAGGACTATATACAGTGTGACAGATGATGAAATTGTACGGAAACATAGGGAATGTTAGCCTCAAAATTCAGAATAGTTATAGAGTAGTTATTTTGTCTACAAATAGAGGTTATGCTTGGAGGTGCAGAAAAGTACCTTCATCTGGTGTTTTTATGTTGAATATCTTAATCTACCTCAACCGCTATAATAAAACATAACACCGAGTGGCTTATAAATAACAAGAATTAATTTCTCAGAGATCTGGGGCCTGGGAATTACATGTTTGAGATGTTGACCCACTTGGTGTGTTATCCTTCCTGGTTCAGAGAAGCTCTACCCCCCCCCCCACACACACAATTTTCTCAAATGGTAAAGGGGCTAAGGAACTCCTCCCTGTTTTCCGCAGTTCTTCATCCAGATGCAGATAAAAATCTTAGGTAGATCTGTCACCCTCACTTTCACCTAGTCTCATCCTGTAATCAGGATTTGTTTCTTACCAATACTCCTTGCTACATAATCCCTTTTATGCAATTATATGTGATCCTTTATATGCTCCTTAGTAATGATTCTTCCTTCACTGAATATTAAGCATTTATAAACAATTACAAATTCATTTTATCATTGCCTCCAAAAGTGTTATTTTTATTTAAATAGCAGTAAACAACTTACATCAAACTGTAGAGGATTGATTTAATTCATCCTTAGGAATTACTTCTTTATTAAAAACAAGTGTGGTATTTGAAAAACTTCTAGTTCAAAGGAAAGAACCACTGGGTACCAACTAAGTTGAATGCTTGACGTGAGCTATCACATCTAATCCTCATAAAGTTGCTAAGGAGATATTATTGTTCCTCTTTACAGACATAAAACTAACATGTTGGGAGATTCTCTGCCTAAGTTTACTCATTCAAGAAGCATGAAGCAGTTGATAGAATCCACATTTTTGTTCTGAATGATCTATCTGCCTAAGTTCACTCATTCAAGAAGCATGAAGCAGTTGATAGAATCCACATTTTTGTTCTGAATGATCTATCTCCATTGTGTTATGTTGCTTCCCACTTATCCCCTTACGATAGGACTATTTCTTAGGGGAGAAGCTTCTGAATGCTCTCCATCAGATGAAATGAAGCTGGGGTACTGCTATTCTCCTTATCTATGTTCCCAGGCCACTGACACTGACCTAACCAGCACCAGCCTTCTGAAACAGACTCAACTGCAGAAACCAGCAACGTAGGATGGGTTTTTGTCACTTCTTTCTTCCTCACACTATAGGATAGTTTATCACCAAGTGGCATTGAATCTGCCTCCTAAAAAGTTATGGGACACATTTCTTCCATCTTCCCAGTCAACATGTCAAATCTATGGAATGCTTGGCCCATAAAAATTGTTCCATAACTCACAACTGTTTTCATTAAACTCTCCTTTAGCAAATAGCATGAAACCAAGAAGACCTAGAGAAAGTATTTTTCTAAACCTCCATTATATCCATAAATGAGAACTCAGCAATGTAAATGCAGATATTGTACTTATATGTTAAAATATGTAAACCTTTTCAGGTGATAAAAAGAAAAGCATTTTCAAATTAGTATGATGATGCAAGCTCAAAACTCTTATCTGATTGTTAAAAATAAAAAGAAAAGCATTTTCAAATTAGTATGATGATGCAAGCTCAAAACTCTTATCTGATTGCTTAAACTTGCAATATTCATCATAATTCAAGAACTGTACTCAATTTTCATGAAAATCTTCACAAAATTCCTAAACAAAATTTGAGTATTTAATAGCATATGGCCAGATTAGCATGATACATGTAAGTATACTACCCATCATTATATGTATGGTTAAAATGCTAAGTATTAGAAAATTTATTAGCAGTAGTTATTTTATTGACTCACAGGGAAATATCCAATTATGCGCAAGTTATTTGATAAAATTTGGCATCTACTAATTAAAGAATAATGCAACTAACTATAAACTTTTGGGACATAGTAAACACATAAAGCACTAGACACATTCTTTTAGAAGTCAAGGAAAAAAGATTATAATAACTATAATAATATTTAGTAACCTGATAGAAGTTTTAACCAAAACAAATAAGAGGGAGAAATTAATTAGTAAAACTGTATGCAGGATGGTGAGTAGTTGTTTACAGATGGTAAAGCTGTATACTTGGGTAATTGAGAACAAATTGAAAAGCTATAGATAGATTGAAAGAATTAGTAAAGATGTCAGTTGAAAAATGATGTAAAAAATCAACAGCTGTCTCAAGACAAATAAAAAAGAAAGTAAAAAAGAAACAAGAAAAAAAAAAGAAAAGAAAAAAGAAGTAAAATGTTCCATTTATAGCAAAGGATTAAATGCTTAAAGATAATTCAAAAGCAATATTTAGCATGTAGTGTTAGGAAATATTTATTGAACACTTACTGTTACCAAGCATGGTTTTAAGTGTTTTGAATGGACCTTTACATTTAATTCTTATCACAACTACCTGAGACAGGTGTTATTATTTCTATGCTGTTCATGAGAAAATGGAGGTACAAAATATTAATGTAATTTGTTCAAGATCTTTTCAGCTTGAGGGCCTACACTTTTAATATACTTTTAATCAGAATATGATTCATCCAGAGACATGTAAATCTCCTCAGTAACATTTAAAAAATATTGAAAAAAGAGCCCACCATAAAAGTATTTTGCTTTTAATTTGAAGGCTGAATATTTTTAAAATGTTAATTCCCCTAACTAATTAGTTCTATATTATCTCAATAAAGTTCATAGTTTGTTGTTGTTGTTGTTTTTTTCCCAGCTAGATAGGCTGTATCTTACTTGCCAGAACTTGTTACCAAAGGAATCAGCAAAGGAATGAGAGGAATGGTGTCCTCTGCTAACGTATTAAGTTGTATTAATTTAAACAATTGTATATCAATACCAGAGTAAAAAGATATGTTGCTGAGATAATATAGAGTCTATCAGAAATATATGATCTTCAAAGATAAATGAAGATTTAATTTCCAGAAAAGGTGATATTCTAGAATAGTGGGAAAATATGCTTCTTAATGGACTATGTTAACATTAATAAGCTGAGTCTCTTCTTCACTGCTTGAACCTGAATAAGTTCTAAATAAACTAAATCTAAAGAATTAGAAGGAAATATCAAAGGCTATTGCTGGAAGAAAAGTGAGAAACTAAAAAAAATGTAAATTGTGTGCATGGGGCTAAGGGGAGGAAACTTTCTAATATGAAACCTAAGAGCCTTGAAAGAAAATACTGATGAATGTCCCAGAATATACATCTTAAACATAAACAAAATTGAAAAACTGGGTATTAAATGGGAGAAAAATTTGTAAGTATATGGTAGAAAGAGGATATTTCTTTAAGAGTTATGCAAACCAATATGAAATAGTGAGTTTCTCAAATTAACAACATGGATAAAATATATGAAAAGAGAGACTTTCCATATATATCTTTACAAATCTTTTCTATAGATAAATTTTTCACAGAAATGAATTATGCTTTAGAATAATCCGTTTTGTTACCTTAGCATCTTGCGTATTATTGAATGTACTTCTATCTGGCAATATAGTTTTCCATGTTTTATGTATTGTTTCCAATTTTTTGTGATGGTGAATATTCCTTCAGTAGTCTTTGTGAGTATCCTTAATTCTTACTGTTGAAAAAAAATCCCAAAAATACAACTGCTAGATTATAGAGTAATTTACTTAAAAATTTTAAAGTTATGTTTCATCAAGAATTCTGGTTTGTACTGCTGTGCATGTTTTAGGGTATAGTTTCATACTAAAGGGTACTTGAATATCTTTTAAATAATATTTTTGTCATTTTTTGGTTATTCTAATTTGTACATTTTAAAGCAGTGTTTGTGATTAACTGCTCTCCTGAATGCTTGTCAAACTGTTTTACTATTTTGAGAAATCTTGACAGACCTTTACAAAAGGTATCTGATTATTGTTTTAATATTATATAAATGATGATAGAAATGGAATTTTATTGCATATGCATTCTAACATTTTTTCCCTTTTTTGATCTTAAAGAATCGATTAGGAAGAAATACATGCAATATCTACTTGTCTAAATTAACTATCCAAACTAGAAACAAACGAGCTGATCATTTTAATTTCTGTAATCACAAGCATATATAACTTGCAGTCAGTTTAGAAATAGTTCACAAATGGTACCTAAACTAAATTCTGAAGTAGCTGCCATTATTCAGGGACCCACAGACAGATTTATCAAGCAGTGGGACAGAAAGAAAACCCTATGAGTCGCCATCGAAGTTGGATGACTCTGGTGTTCTTGCTGTAGATAGTGTTTAGTAGCAGCTTGCTATACTTAGGGTTTCTTTCTATACTAAACGGATATTTTAGAATTCTCCCTTCCTCCGGGTTGGTTTCATTTCCATCTTCCCAGGGAGGATACAAACATCTCCGTGTTACATTGTCAATTAAACCAAGGTGAAAGAGGGGGAGGGTGGGTGCCGTGATAAATGAGCAGTCATTTCAATGTTTTCTTTCCAGCAGAAATCAGAGCCAGATTACACGTTATCTCGCCCTGACTTTTAACAAGATAGATAGCCACGCACAATTTTCAGGTTCAAATAGTCTCCATCAAAAGGGCTAAAACCCTCATCTTCTGGCCACATTGAACTTTCATCTTTTAAACTGAAGGGATCCGATTTCTTTCAGTGAATAAGAAAGAATTTATTCAAATCACTCTCCCAGTCTCAGGTCTTTAACCAGAATAAAGACAAAGGATGAATAAGTTAAGTTGGTTATTTAATGCTGAACTTTTAAGTGATTGTATTTAAAAAGTGAAGTCAAAGTGACCAAGTTTGCCGTTATCAATAGCCTGTTCAGCTATTTTAGGTATGGAGTCTTACATTTTTTTGCATTGCCTGATAATACAGTGCTGATTGAGACAACAATAAATTATATACTTTGGGAAAAATAATCCTTTTCCATTGCATTTCACGTTAGAAATTCACCTATTTGTGGGTTGATATTTAGTTACAAACCACATTGCTTTTAATGTATACTTCCTAGAGTAATACAGAAATCAGTTCCGAGACAAACCGATTTCAGAAATACAGGGCAAAGAAATTTGGCGGTGGGTTGTTGTTGCTTCCCCCCGTGGATGTGTGAACGGGAAAAGCACGGGTTCTAAGCCCTTCGGAACGACTTCCC